>JAZBQP010000149.1:0-57500 GCA_038407015.1 Ceratocystis ficicola
AGATCTACGCCACCACTGGCATTCAACCCCCCCAGGGAACACTGGAACAGCTCTATACAGGCCTACAGGAGCACTCTCGCCGACGCAGCGCATGGTCAGGTCTACCAAGACTGCTCGGCTATTTTGACCCACTGTTTCTCCCACTCCTTCTACCTCTTCCCTGCCTCACGGCAGTACGACCCCCGACTTTTCTCGGGCTGCGGTGGCAGCAGACTGTGCAACTGCGATTTATCCTGCCACTACTATCAGCGCTACTACTACGGCCATCGCCCCCTCTGCTTTCTGCGCCGCCCCTCTCACAACCGCCCCCCATATCGCGTCTGACTTGTCGCCAACCCGTCATCCCATCGATGTCTCGTCGGTCCCTCATTTGTATCATAGCCCAAATCTCCCCGCCTTTGAGGAGCCGGGCATCGCATCGCCCAATAACTTGCTTGGTGGCGCCCTGGAAGACCCATCCTTTCCCCATGTTGATGATGGCAGCAACAGTGGCTCGTTTAGCAGGCCTACTTCGGCGCCCAGAAGCCTTGCCTCCTCTTTGCATCCGCTTGGCATCTTCAGTTTTCCCGATGGATATGATTTCAGCACTGCAGACATCGGCAGCTCTCACAGTCGCAGCCACAGCCAGGAGTACGCCTATTCTCATGCCCAAGACCAGAGCCAGCAGCCTCCTCAGCATTCAACTCCACCGACATTCTCTCCCGCCCTGTCGCCCCCGACTCGTATGTTCAACAGCCCCAACTCCATCTTCCTGTCGCTCTCCGAGTGTGCGTGCCATGACAAGATAAAGCTATCCATCGAGATTCTCCGCTCTCTTTCCATGGCTTCTGGCATCAACCCTGTTTCGGCAACGCAAATCATCCACGACTGTCTCGATGTAGCCCTTTGTCTAGGATGCAATATGTGCAACCAGAGCTCGCAGCTCTTGCATTCACAATCTTTTCTCCATTCCGCAGAGGCAAACATGGACGTGAACATGGCCCTGCGGTCTGCCGAAACTACGAGCCTACTCTGCTCGCTCGTTGTGACACTGTGCGACACATATGCTAATCTACGCCGCCTACCCAACTTGAACCCTAACACAACCGCCATGCCCCCTCAGCCGACTGCGTCGGCTCCGTTCATGCAGTTCTCCAACCAAATAAACTGCCCCTCGTCTTGGAATTGGAGCTGGAGCTGGGGCTGGGACTGGGATTGGGAGCTTAAAGGTGTTCTGCGTGAAGGGCTGCACCGTGTCTTGCAGGGGCTCAAGGACCGGGAGCAGCAGCAGCAGTATTCTGGTAGGGCTCCAGGTCCCGAGGATGGCGGGTGGCGGCAGCAGGGTCTAAGCATGATTAGGGCTGCCCAAGAGGCACTGGAGAGTCTAGGGCCATGACTTTTTGTGTGCTTATGCTCGAGTCTTTCTTGGGCTGTTGTGGTTTTCGTCGTCGTCGTCGTCGCTATCGTTATCGTTGTCGCTTTCCTTTTCTTCTTTTCTCCCTTTTCGCACGCATATTCTTGTATGTTAATGGTTTCGGGTTTGGGTTTCTGTGTACGGTTAGAGGAAAATAATGGCTTTATGATGGATTTGGTCGCTCATGTCAATAGAATACTAGACTTTGGTTTTACACACATGTATATATATGTAGATATATGTTTTACATTTCCCTTTTTCTTTTGAACTCATACATGCAGCATCCAAAATTCCCAGGGGTCACCTCTCTCCCTTGTGATATATGTGCATATCTCCTATCAGATAGATTATGCGGGTACGGCGACCTACGACGTCACATAGATCTACAATGCCATCGCCCTCTTTCGAAGATAGAATAAATCTTCTTCCCTCCCTTTACTCATCCTCTTGAAGCATCAACAAGTCTAGCTCGCCCTGGACTAGCTGCCCAAATTCTTCCGAAGACATGCTAGAGGCATTTGCCAGCTGATAGAGACCCCGGATCGACCGTGAAATGTGTTGTCTGATGGCGAAATCGGCGCTTTCACCCTTCTTGGCCTCCAGTTCCAGCCGCTCTACCGTGCCACTTCCACGTGCCGACGCCAATGAATCAGGCGATTCGGGCCGTGGATGGGCGATTTCAATGTTGACAATGGACGAGTGAGAAGAACCGCTTTCAACTGCTGTCATCTGTAAGCTCTTGATTTTGTCGGCGTTTCTTTCCACTATGGCAGACAGGGAAGCCGGTGTTGTGCCATCGAGGGTGCTTTCGATTCCTGCTTCCTCCAGCTGAGCGGCCTCATCCGGGTCATGGCTGTCGAGTGCTGGCTGGACCTCTTCATACATGCTATAGTACGCCCGCTCATCGGCTGACAGGGCATCGGAGCCAGCTGGCACACCGGTTGCGCCGGGGTCAACAGGATTTCGGAGGCCAGACATGGGCGTTACAGCAGGCGAATTCTTGGCTCCCGGCGTGCGTGCAGGGGTATGTGCACCTGGAGTGGCATCGTATTGTGCCCAATAATCATCATCTTCGTCTTCATCAACCATGCTGCCCTGCTTGCCCTGCCCTAGATGGCCTGATTTGCTAGCAACAACAGCGTCAGATTGTTGGCGAGCCTCATGCAGCTTCTCGGCATCGTCTATGGTCAGTGCAGAGAGGCCCGCTTCCTGAAAGCTCGAGGTGGAAAGGCCATCGATTTTCCAGCCACTACTGCCAGACTCTGAGTCGTTTGCACACCACAACAGCTTCACATGGAGATTTTCGAGAGACCCGAGGCCCACATAAGCATGCAGCGTTTCGACATCAACACGATTGTAAGTGACTACGATATTCTCGTGCCAATCAATCTCCACCACACCAGAGACGGGGTGTACTTCGAGACAGCCTGACGAGATCAAGTTGTTCAGCACGTCAAGCAACGTGGGGTCCTGGCCTAGATGCTTCATCCACGGGCTATTCGCCGAGGCAAGGAATTTGACTCGCTGCCGCAGGATGGGCGACAGGTAAAGAAGAATCCCGCTGGGTGCTTCATGGGTGCCCGAGGAAGTGGCGAGTGACGTCAGGAGGGGCGATATCGTCACCTCCAGCATGGTAGGCGAAAGATTTGAGGGCATTGTGTACGTCTGATAGGTGCCAATGGGTTGTGAGTGACTTGATAATAAAGACGCTGTAATAGTGTAATAGTGTGAGTTGTGGTTTTGCTCAAATAGAACAGACTAATATGTGAGGAGATGAAGCGGATAGGAAATTAATAGAGGGCTGAGCGTGTCAAGCACAAGAAGCTTTGCTCTAGCTGGAGAGAAGTTGAGAAGATTTAAGGAAAAAAGGTCACGAGCAAGCCAAAGCTACAGATGACAAGCCACTGGATATGAATGCATAGAAGTCCCGTGACAAGCTGCCCCAGAAAATTTCGGGTTGTTGCTAGATAAATGCACGATAAATAGAAAGTGAGAAGCAAGGCAAAAAGGAAGTTGAATAGTATGGATGGCCTGTTGTCTGTTTGTTCCTCCCTATTCAGGAAACTTGGAGAAGCTTTATTCGGCTAGGCTAGCACAGCATTGCTTCTGCGGAGTAAGGGAAAAAAGGAAAAAAGGAAAAAAAAGGAACAACAAGGCTGGACTTTAGTGCTAAATCTAGTCGAAAACGGGCCAGCAAGTCAAGACCGGCCTGGAAGGGAAGGTGGGCCAAGGCAAACGGAACGAGTGGTCCAAAACCCAAGCAACATGAAATAGCGATGGAACATGGCCGGCCCACGGCAAAAAATCCAGGCGGCCCCCCGTCAATAGGAGCTTCCTGGGGTGATTCCAAAAGCCAGAAAACCACACTAGTCTTGATCACATGCGAGGAAGAGCGGGCGGTTATTAGCCTGCAAATGCACACGACACACATGCATACATTCGTCCAACGCTCTCCCTCGACTTGCCTGCCCCTTTGCTCGCGTTTGTCTAGAAACGGTAGCTACTTCTGTTATGGAAAACTCTGGATGCGATGTTGGCAGGTGCTTGCTTTGCTCGGTTGGTCTTTGCGTGTGCTTTCCCGACTAACAAGACAGTCAATCAGACAGGGGGTTCGCCAACAGCAGGGGAGGGGGTGATTCCTCACCTGTCATCATCAAGATCAAGCCCAGTGTCAAATAAAGGTTGGAGAAGATACAAGCGGCCTTCAGTTCCATCCTTTTTGCCGATAGGCAAAGCTGGCTCAATGTGAAACATTTCCACTATCCTTTGTTCCTTACTTTCTTGCCTTTATCCTCTTGTTTCGCTGCTCTTTCTAAAGTTTGGCACATCACCGCGCGCCGCCAAGGCACATGTAACCCTAACACTATGATCGCGACAGGGTTCTGGCGCCTTGGCTTGCCTCTTTTAGCCTTATCGTGATTTTCTCTTGTCGGCATGTTGCGATCTTAGTCATCGTCAATATGGTCGTATGAGAAAGACGATTAGTCTGCGCTTGCTCTTGTCGCCTTCATTCTCATCGGTAGTGTTGGCCAAACTGTTCTTACTTTCGCTATATTCGCTGTTGTGTTTGCGCTCCCCATTGCAGCATTTGCAATAGCTAGCTTGTTTGCTGCCTTGAACGTCTAGCATGTCCCCTCTGGTCGAACACGTCAAAGATGAGGTTGGTTTATCAGTCTTGGTGGCCTGGCGACGAGAGCTAATACTCACAATCTATTTATCCTTCGTCTAGGGAACGCGAGCTCAGTCGCTAATTTCCGGCCTCACGGCTGGGCTTGTGACTCGGTGAGTCTCTTCACACACGCTAGGCTAGTCCACACCTAGAAGCACAGGCTAACTTCTCTCTGCATGGCCAATCTTTAGGTTTGTAATATCTCCTCTCGACGTCGTCAAAATCCGCCTGCAATTGCAATCTGTCGACCTCAAACCTAAGTCTGGGCAAACTGCATATCGTGGCACCTTCTCAACCATCCGCAACATCTTAGTGAACGAGGGCATCACCGCTTTCTGGAAAGGCAACATTCCCGCTGAGGTCATGTACGCAACTTACACCGGCGTGCAGTTCATATCATATAGAAACACAGCCTATATCCTGCAGCGCACGATTGGCCGTGAAAACCTGCCGCACATGGCAGAAAGTTTTATTGCCGGTGGTGTTGGTGGTGCCTCAGCCACTATCGCAACATACCCCCTTGATTTGCTTCGTACCCGCTTTGCTATGCAGGGGAAACAGCGTGTATATTTGTCTTTGGTTCGCGCATGTCGAGACATTCACCGTGATGAGGGTATGCGTGGGTTCTTCCGCGGCCTGGGACCAACTCTTTTGCAATCTGCGCCGCAGATGGGCATCTTCTTTGCTTCATATGAGACTATACGCCAGGGATTATCAATACTGAAGCTGCCTTGGGGTAGCGATGATGCAACGGCTGGTAGTCTGGCAGGAGCAATGTCGAAAATATCGGTTTTTCCACTCGATCTCGTCCGCAAACGCATGCAGGTACAGGGTCCTACGCGGGAACAGTACGTGTATTCTAACATCCCCGAGTACCGCAATGCGGCGGCAGCGTTTAGGTGCATCATAGCCAAGGAAGGCATCAAAGGCCTGTACCGCGGTCTGGCGATATCGCTCATCAAGAGTACGCCTGGTAGCACCATTACAGTCTGGGTTTATGGCCGGATGATGGGCTTTTTACAGAACATGGACTATTGCGCCGAGCGTCTACTATGAAGGATGGGCGGCCGTCTCTGACACTGAAAGAAAACGAAACAGAAAGAACTGTCAGTTAGGGCTCTAAAGAAAATTGGGGGAGCCTATGGTATGTATATTATGTGTAGCATTATGACCTCAAGTATTGACTTGAATGGGGTAACGAGGAACTCTATAGGATTGAAAAGGGGCGTTTGTGCCACCGCGGATATTCGTCATCTTTACCTTTTTCTTCAAGCGTTATGTTTGTTCTGCATTTCTTTTTGTGTTATACTTATCACTCTCAAATTTGTATCCGTCATTGTACTGTATTGTTCTCATATATAGGCGCTCTTCGGGATTGACCACATAATAAATACATTGTATCTGTAGCAAGCTGTGAAAAGCTTCAAGCAGCCACTGCAGCTGCAGTCTCCCCCACAGCAGTTGTTGCCGATGCCGCCGCCGCCACATTTAATGTTGACGCCGTTAGCTGCGCATTAGCCGCATCTGCGCGGTCGATGCAAACGGCAACCTCGGCCCAGAATTTTTCAATGTCTAGACCTCTCGGAATCCGCACGCCGCTGACACCCGACGGCAGGGGCTCGACAATGGTGCGACCGGTTTGAGCGATGCCGTCTTTAGCGTCGTCGTATGAGCCATCGGTGACGACAGTGACTTTGAAACGCTCGGGAGTCTTGCTAGAGTCATTTGGGTGGTAGTCGTAGAAGGGAATTTCATCATCAGTGCCGATCAAGGCGATGGCCACAGCGAGCGGGTCATGTAGAGGTGGGCCGTCCGTGATGCCAAAGATATCACTGGTGGTTGGCGAATGGATGTTGGGGTTAGCAAATAACAAGATTCTACCTCAGCTGTAGCTGATTGAAACTTACGCATATGTCTCGGCAAAGAACATTAAAAGTTCTACCAGCATGGTTCGCAGAATTGTCTTGCCTTTGCCGGGTATAACCCTAGCAGCAGGGCTTTCTTTTCCGTATGACAGGGTTTTTTGAATCTCGTTGGTGGCCAGCACCTGGTGTGTGAGATCCAATGGAATGAGTGTCGTTTTCTCCGCCAGGACAGGGTTTAAGAAGAGACTGGCGGCAGCTTCGGGGTCGACCAGGATATTAAACTCGGCATAGGGGCTCCAGTTACCAATCCGTTCCTTGCCATCAACCTCCCCGAGAATGGCTTTGGTGAAGCCATCGCCGACAGCGCCACCCATCAGACTGAACCCGGCTATGTGTTCGGCTAGATCGGGGTACTTCTCAAACAGAGCCGCAGCGTTAGTCTGCGGGCCAGTGGCAACCAAATAGGCAGTTCCCTTTGGCGTTGCTATAAGAGCAGTGTACATGGCATCAATAGCTGATATCTGGCGGTTGATAGTGGCGAGACCTTCGGGCAGCAGGTTCGTCCCATCTAAGCCGGACTCTCCGTGGATAGAGCAGGCAGGGTCGTGCATCGGCGCACGGTGTAGAGGGTTCGCATAGCCTGGATAAATAGTTATTTCGTTGTGTTTCCCAATGGCAGTGAGAATAGAAGACGCGTTTGGGGTGGTTTTCCTGGCGGGATAGACTGTTAGCATGTGATGTAACCGCAACATAGTAGGAGAAGGACGAGAGAGGTCTTACTCTAGAGAGGCGTTGCCAAAAACGGTAGAGATACCGAGAAGCTGGATGTTGTGGTGGTACGCTGCTAGCAGGATTGCAAAGGCATCCTGGCGGGCCAAACAGTTAGCACCATGATGACTGTGATGAGCAAAATATGTGTTGTTGTACTGCCTGCAAGGGACCAGAGAGGAAGGAAGGTGTCCCCGCTGAGGCTGGAAATAGGAATAGTAGGACTTACATCATGGCCTGGATCACAGTCTAGCCACAACGGAACGGGTGCCATTTTGCGGATGGGAGGCAAGAGAATAAGCGGTGATGGCTTTAAGCTATGTCTTGAACTTGTGCCTGTGGCACTTTACTTATGGGTTAGGTTTACAAGGGAACTTGGATGGCAGAGTAATCAAGGACGATGGGCAAGTAGGGAAAGGACAAACGTAAAAAAAGAAGGAAAAAGAAAAGAAAACAAAAACAAAAAAAGAAAAGAAAAGAATGCGCTTTATGGACAGGAAGACTGTTGATAACGGCCGCTACCTCTCGAGCTTGTCAGTTACTTTGACCCCGGTACCAACTGCTAACTGGAATTTGGTTTGTACTTGTACCCCTCTTGTTCTTTGTTCTTCTAACTACTCTTCCCTGCGCAGAAAAAGAGTGGGTCTTTTATAGAGACTGGATTCGCATTATAGAGCTGGCTAATCAGCGGCAACTGGCTTGGTCCGTGCTGTATGTATTAGGGGCTGGCGTTTGTGATTAGGTACAGCCGGTGAAGCTTTGTGGCTCTGCTAGTGTGATGTGTGACGAGAGTTACAAGGAAAGGCTGACTGGCCAATGGCAGCAACTCTCTTTTCGTTCATCCTTTTTCCCTTTCTTTTTTAGCAAGAATACGCTGGGGTTAGCCACGAAACTGGCAACTTCTTGCCTTGTCGTTCTTTCATGTCTCTCTCCTCCCCCTTCCCAACTAGTCAATCATGTGACACGGAGCTGCAGGCGCCCCCACCAGGCGCAAAGCAAGATCGACAGGGTACTTGCTTGGATTCCAGGGGCCAGGCCTTCTGTAATGACAGGCAGCTTAGCGTAGGGTGAGGGATTATGAGGACCAATAGCTTGCAAGGTGATGTGCAGAGACACGGACAAAGACATCTCAATGGCGGCCAAGATAGGGAATAGAGCAAATGCATTGATAGTGAGTTGGACTGTGCGTCTCTGCCTGCAGATTTGCTTTTGATGGCTGCACTTGTGGTTCCCATGCTTGGTGGATCTATAGCTACTGAGTGTATCTCAAAGTGCACGCATCTTGATTGCCCTTACCTTGTCCCATCCTATGTCTACAACTGGCCGGCCGCTCGTCGTTGCTCGACAATTCGCATGACGTCTGCAGCACTGTTTCCATCGCCCTTGCGCTTTTTACCTCCTCGCTTTCGCTGTGTCTTCCCCTCTCGTCCTTGGCCAGCAACCTCATCCCCATCCCTGTCCCCACCCGCGGGGTCGTCCGTCCACCTTGACAGCCTAATCTTAGCGGATTCATCGGCTTCCTCCTCGTCTTCAAACCTGCTCGTCCCAAAGCCCATATCCATGTCCTGTGCGTCGCGATCGTCCTGCTGTAGCATCTTGCGTCTTTTCTCTTTGTGTGCAGCCGCTTCTGGATCGTGGCTGTCTTCATCTTCGTCGTCAGAATTGTTAGTGGCGAGGGGTTTGAGGGTGGCTGCCTTTTTCAGAACAGCCTGCAGCGCGGGGTCAGACCATGATGGTCCCTGCAGAGACTGTTCTGATGCAAGCACCCCCTTGGAGTCTTTGAAGTAGTTTTTGGGCCCTGCCGTGCTTGAGAGAGAGACTTGGTTTTGTCCGGAGTCATTGGAAGGGAGGGGTTGTGATTCCGGCTTGGCGTCCTTGTCTTCGTCACCATCAGAATCAGAGCCCGATTCGAGCCCAGCCAAGGGATCGTAATCACTCCCTGCATCGTCGAATATGTTGACATCGTCATCTTCGTCTTCCTGTTCTTTCCTGCTTCGGTAGGCCTCTGGCACTTCCATGCCTAGGGGTGCGGCATTTGGATCGGGCATCATAAGGCCGAGAATGTCCTCGTTATTTTGCCCTTCGGTTGTGGCACTTGTTGTGTTTGCCGCTGGCACTGGCGCTTTGCGGACCTTGCGCTTCTCGTGCCCATCTTCATCAATAATGATGAGAACCTCGTTGCCATTTCGGTCGATTTCAATGCGCGAGCCAGGCGTTTGCTTAGCTCCGATCTTTTTGAACCGCTGGCCGACGGCGTTTCCTTCTGCTTGCTGAGTTTTGGCTGCTGCCCGGGCCGCTTTTAAGTCGGCCAGGATCTGGTTGCGTGTTCGCTTTTGTCCGGGCGCAGTCATAACGGTCGATAGTTGGCCTTTTTTCGCTGTTTTTTCGCGAGCAACAGCTTTTACTTCATGGCCCAGAACATCGTCTAGCGCATCATCGATGCTATCAGCCTCTAGACTCCCTGATGCTTCGCCTTGCCCAGCAATATTTGCCGTGGGCTTTGTTTCTGAACTTCCAAATACGTCCTCGCCCTGGCGGACGCGCTTCAAGAGTTGGAAATCAAGGCCTTTGACGAGATGTGTTGCATGAACATCTCCGCTTGTGATCTCGTCCCGCCGCCTTTCGTAAGTCGCCCGGTCGATTTCTTTTTCCTTGAGTTGTCTCTCCAGCTCCTGGATTTCGACCACGCGCTCGTCATCGTCGTGGCGGTTTTGTGTACGGTCGGTGTAGCCAGTTGCAAGCTTAACACCCTTTGGCGCGGCGGATTTGAATAATTTTTGATGCTGAGCCTGGCGCATGCGTTCTGAAGCTTTTGGGTTGTATCTAGTATCATTTTTTCGAGCGAATATACCTTTGCTCCTGTTGGCTTGTTAGCATAGGTATATCAGAATGTATGCGCCGTGTAGGAGGGAGGGGGGGAACGGGAGAAAAAGGGAAACACACTTGAGCGCAAGTCGGTGAGTGGAGCTGGCTTGCTGGATCGGTGGACTGCTAGAGTGACTGTCTGCGGTTTCAGCGGCAGCCTTCTGAGTGCTGGCTACCACTAAGTTTCGGAATTGATCATTGTTCATAGTGAGTTATGAGTTACTGAGAAGCGGAAATGCAAGAGTCCGCTTGTTTAGAAGCAAGTCTTGGTTTCCCAACTCTCGCTGAGAAGGACGTTGGTGCATCATCGCAAGATCAAGCTTATAAGTGGGGCTACTCACGTCATGTATATCACGTGATCTCGCGTAAGGGCCAAATGCGGGATGACGCGTTTTAACGCAGCGCCCAATCCCCTACTGATAGTACCGTACAAGCAATCAAGCAATCAGGCACAATAACAGGCTCACAACGTTTCTTTGCCTTATATCTAATACAAGATATCTAATACAAGGGTTTACAAGCTCCCTGGATTCTTCAGTACTCCTCCATCTCTCTCTCGAGACGTAGAGACACACCCCCAACTAATCATGCGCAAGCATTCCTGATCGCCCGTACCTGCTGCGATCACCATCCGTTGGGTCGTCCTTACTTGATCATCTATTCTCTTCCAACCCTGTCAGTCGATCCTACGGTCAGACAGCTAGCCATGAATCACGCACTTGAAAAGAAATCGTCGCGAGTGCGCAAGAGAATCCAACAACACCAGTTCTTGGGTGAAGGCGGCGAAGAGTATGATGCTAGCTCCTTCAACGGCTTTGGCGATTATTTTCGCCGCAAGAGGATCAAGCTTCAAAATCTCGATGCCGGGATTCGCGCTTCAGGCGGGGATATGCCGCAGATTTTTAAGGACGTGGTTGCCCATGTCTCGGGATACACACAACCTTCTCTGCAGGTGTAAGTCAAGCCTGCCTCTCTTTCACCCGTCTCCTCTTTTCACTGGTCCTCTTTATACGCTGTAATTAGCTAATCTCGACTCTTTATTATGTTTTTGTAGTCTTCACAAAGATCTTGTCCAACATGGTGCTGGGTTTCTTCAGTTTCTAGATGGGAAAACCATGGCAACACACATAATTGCATCGTCACTCACGCCCAAGAAGATGATTGAGTATTCTCGCTACCGTGTAGTTAGCCCAGCATGGGTCGTAGACTCCATCAAAGCCGGGAAGCTACTTCCCTGGTCTAACTACAAGATCACTAGTGAAGGCGCACGACAAAAGACTCTGGGCGCTGATCAGAGTAATAGCCTTGTATCCCAAGCTACACCCAAAGGCCAGTCCATCTATCGCCAGCAATCTGAGGGTGGCTTCTACGGGAGTCACTTCCGGTCATCTCAAGCAGCCATGTTTTCCCCACAGGCTCAGATCTCTTCGCCCGGCGTAGCACAGTTCCAAAAGCCTTCCCTATTTCAAGACACCCAGAAATCCGTATCGGCCGAGGATATTGTTGACGATGATGCACTTGAGCCAGGTTTCTCGAGTTTCGAGATTCCCGATGAGATCATGGACGAGGAAGAAGAACGTGCTGAACAAATGCGTAGGTCTGAGCCAGAGCAAAGCAAGATTTCCAAGGGGGCACTATATGATAATTTGCCAGAAGCTGTTTCTGCAATATCGCAAACTGCTGGTCCCTCGCCGAAAGATGGCTCTTCTTCTCCTGCCTCTCCCAAAGCTGCTTCAACAGGCTCTACTGATCACTCTACTATTGTCCCAAGACAGCTTTCTGTGAGAAAGCCACTAACAGCACTACCCAAGAATGCTACATCTGAACAATACAATGCCTGGCTACTATCAGATCCGCACTACCGCAAGACCTCCTCAGCCAATCCAGAATTCCTCAAGCAATACTACTCAGAAAGTCGGCTACATCATCTCTCAGCATGGAAAGCAGAACTCAAGTCTCGAATGCAGCGTCTGGCCTCAGAACAAACACCAGGCTCAAAGTCAGCGACGAAAAATCCTGGCGCACGGCGATACATATTCCATGTTGACTTTGACAGCTTCTTCTGTGCTGTATCTCTCAAGAACCATCCGTCACTCGTTGATAAGCCAGTAGCCGTGGCTCATGGGACTGGCAAAAGCTCAGAAATCTCGAGCTGCAACTACCCAGCTCGCGCTTTTGGAGTCAAGAACGGCATGATGATGAAGGCTGCCCAAGAGGCTTGCCCCGACCTCAAAGTCCTACCTTATGATTTTCCTGCGTACGAAGCAGCGAGCGAGCAGTTCTATGAGGCTGTGATCTCGGTAGGTGGTGTAGTTCAAAGTGTTAGTGTTGATGAAGCACTTATTGATGCAACACAGGTTGTATATGATGCGGTAAGTCCAGAGGGGGCTGGGGATGATGCTCAGGAAGAATGGCCGGTGGCTGATGCCATTGCATTGGGTATACGACGTGATGTCAAGAAACGTACAGGGTGCAACGTTTCTATAGGCATTGGTGCAAATATTCTACTTGCTAAGGTTGCTCTACGCAAAGCCAAGCCTGCAGGCCAGTATCAGGTTAAACCATACGAGGAGCTAGACATCCTCGGTGACTTAGAGACTAAAAGTCTTCCTGGTGTAGCCTCTAGCATCGCCAGTAAGCTATCTGAGGCAGGAATCAGCTTAGTAAAAGACCTGCGTGGTCTCTCGAAAGACTCGCTGTCTACTCTTCTTGGCCCTAAGACAGGCGAGAGACTCTGGGAATATGCACATGGCATCGACAGGACGGAAGTTGGCGTTCAGCCGCCACGCAAGTCCGTCTCGGCTGAGGTCAGCTGGGGCATTCGATTCGTGAATCAGGCTGAAGCAGAAGAGTTCGTCTTCAATCTCTGCAAAGAGCTCGAAAGACGTCTAATCAACGAGCAGGTCAAGGGAAGGAATCTGACAGTCAAGATTATGAAGAGAGCAGCCAATGCACCGTTCAATACGTCCAAACACCTAGGCCACGGGGTTTGCGATACTTTCAACAAGTCTGTGGCTTTTGGCGTCGCCACCAATGATGCTGTGACTATCAGCCGAGAAGCAGTCTCTATCCTTCGCTCATACAAATTTACACCTGGCGATCTCAGAGGTCTCGGTGTGCAGCTAACAAAACTAGAGGCCGTTAAGCAAAACTCTCGCCCTGCTGGTAGCCAAAAGAAGCTTGGCTTCTTGGCCTTCAAAGGGCCGCCCAGCAAACAATCGCGCCACGAAGCCTTAGCTGAGGCTGACAGCTACTGCCGTGATGGTCACGATCACGATGATGGTGATCATGGCCAGGCTGCTCTCAAACGGCCTACGTGTCACGCACCGTCTTTTTCACCAGCGGCATTTCACACCTCTTCACGCCAAGTGTCATCTAGTAACTTGGATGTAGAGGATGACCCAATTGCAGAGACGCCACTGACCCCCAAAAAGAACAGAGATAGTCCAGCTAGCCGCTCACGCCCCGCGTTTGCATTGACTCATTCTCGAGAGACTGATGACCAGGCACAGACTCCGCTGAATATTTCAGGCACTCAGTTCATACTGCCCTCGAATGCCGATCCAGCCGTTGTAGCAGAGCTTCCATCCGATATCCGGAGCCGGCTACTGGCCCAAGGGCGGCCCAGGGAATGCCCAAAGGGGCGCTCAAAAGAGACACAACAACAAGAGTATTCTGCTCCTTCTGGGCCAACCGATCTCCTATCGTCACAAATCGATCGTGAAGTATTCAATGCGCTTCCGGATGACATGAAAGAAGAGATACTCGCTCTGTACGGCCACGAGAGCTTAACGTCTGGGCCAGCCCCTGCTACCGTAGACGCAGCATCGGCTCCTTCTAATATCTCTTCTAATTCAGGCGCTTTGCCCATCTCAAAACAGCCTCCTCACCGTGAACCGTCCGTTCGCCATGGCTCTATGACGCCCACGAGACGGCAAAACCGAACAAAAGCTCGTGAACGCATTCAAGACGCCCGACGAGGCTTAACTCAAACCAATATCATAGCGGCTGCAGGGAGGGAAAGAGAAAGAGAAAGATCAGTTACAGTGAGCCCATCACGGCCACGTACTAGACACGTTAACATAGCCACCACTACCACGGCAACGAACAAGCCTACAGCCGCAGACACGGATGAACTAGGGGGACTTAACATGAGCTTTCTAGCTGAACTACCAGAAGACGTACGAAATGAAGTGATCCAGGATCACCGACACCAACAACTTTTACTAGCCCGTCGAGAGCAAAGAGATGGCAGCGTCCCGAACACAAAACCCTGGCCTTTAAAATCAGCTCGTGAGGCTAGCAAAGGTCGCGATGCCGATCCCCATGCCAATTCTTTAGCAGTACACCCCATTCCTGTTGTAGCCTTTCCGCCTATCCCGCGGAAAATCGAGTTTGAATCACTGGGTACATCGTCAGAAACCAGCCTAAACAAAATGATTACATCGTGGGTTCAAGGCACCATGGATGAGGGACCACATGCGGACGATGTGGAAATCTTTGGGGAGTACATTGGTAGGGTGGTATTTGAGGAAAGGGCCATGGAGAAAGCCACACGACTGATCCGTTGGATGGACTGGAAGGTCCAATCACTGGCCATGAAGGGGGGACTGGAGGGTCAAAGAAGCAAAGGAGAAAGCAAAAGCAGTGCAATTGAGGGCAAAAGCGCTGCCTCAAGCCAGGATTATGCCATCCAGGCCTGGGAGGAGGCTTTGGAAAAGGTCAGGGATATTATGCGCAACGCTGTCATGGCCAGAGGTCTCCCTCCGGTCAAACTCTGAGGCGAGGAGGAGGGAAACAACACATACAGATATGGAAAGCGAGAGATGTGACTGCGGACACAAACAAACACACAAGCACCCGCAAACGCACGCAGACACACGCAGACAGGGACATACAAACATCCAGAAGCGCCATGGGGATCGTCACAGGCCGAGTCAGTGAGCGGAACAGATCGTGTGGAGGCGTAGTGTGAGCACCAACATTCGCTACAAGGAAGTAGAGTGCCATCAAATCCCTGCCTACGCCAGGCAATACGATGAGGAGCATGAAACCTACCGGAAATACTCCAATCCGGCCGGCATGGCGGTATCAGTCGTTGTCACTCAAGAAAAATAACTATCAGGGTGGTGCCCATCAGCATCTGATTCTTCAAGCCATCCGATTCATGTAGGCTGCCTGTGCCTACAGCCTCGGTGTTCTCATCATAGCACACAATATAGCGGCACTTGTTCGGAGTCAAGCAGACTGACAGCCAAACACCAGAGTCGTGTCTGGCAAAACCATAGGTCGGTAGGAGGAGCAAGACCGGGAACTAGGCGGCAAGTCACTGTAGGAGAAGCTACTGACTAGAGTGCCAATAGACATTTAAGTGACAAACTGTGGCTAGAAATTACAGGGACGGACGGGCTTGCAATCTGTGTTATTCCCATAGCAAAAGGGGGCCAGAACAGGGTGTGGTGATTTTTCATGAGAAGAACGTCAGTTTGGTCCATCTCCGTGATTTTCTAGGCCAGTCACGTGACACAGTACTGCGTGAGGCTTCGCTCACATTACCACACAGGGGAAAGCGACGATACAAAAGCACACGACAAGATACAGAAAAGAATGGGGGAAGAAAAGAACTCCGCCCCAGTCCTCAGCCAGACCTACCAGGGTGTTTGCGCCAGCCATTGAACAAATAAAACAACATCATGTTCTTTCTTTACTTGTAGTAAATCTCAACGTATTGTGCTATTTTAGCTTCATAAAGCCAGCACATGAATGGAATCTCTTTTCATGACAGGGGGAGATGCCAGGATCGGGTGACGGTAACAGCGGCGGCGAACGCGGCAGCAATTGTCACAGTTGTAATTTCGAATGTAATTGTGTTATCGGCTATGGTTATAATAAGCCTCAGTTGGAGGCTCTTCCTTGTCAAGCTCCGTCTGTGCCTTTTTATCATTTTAGGGTTATAACACCACAGCTAACCCTTGTTTCTTTGTTCCTTGCAATTCCGCTCCGCCCTGCAGTGTTGTTATTCCTGTCTCTTGTCGCCGCCCCGCTTTCTGCAACGTAAACCCTATATCTTCTTTTCTCTTTTCTCCTTTTTCATTATTTTTTATTTTTTCCTTTTTTCCCAATTATTTATCAATAGCCTTGTCTCCAGCGACGTCGCTCAAAATACATTCATTACATAACCATAGTTACACTTAGGTGATAACTATCAACTAACCTCTTTTCATTTTTTAGTCGCATTTCTTTCTTCTCTCTCGTCTTGTATCTTCTTGTCCTCTCGCCGTCAACTTTTACCTGCTTCCATTACTTCTTCCCCTATCCCTCATTCAAGCCTATCGAATCCCTCCCCCCCCCCCCCCCCAGACATCATGACGAAGTGGATTGATTGGTCTAAATCCAGTGCCTCGAGCAACTATCGTGGCACCGGCTCGTTCGCAACCTTCATGATCATTGGCCGTAAGTAACGCTAGCTTGGCCCATCATCACCCGCTTTGAAACTAACCCTAGACAGCTACCTGCTTCTTCCTCGGCATTCTATTTGCTTCGTTCCCCTACGACTACCCGCTACTCTGGACCTCTGACCCTGTGCCTGCCGAATACTACGACCAGCTAGCCACCCACCTCAAATGGATGCATTCGTCGCCGCCGCTAATTGGTCGCATTCTCAACATCGTCGTCACCGTGGGCTTTGCCGGCTTCTTCCTCAAGCTGTTCCGCCCTTCGGAGGCTAACTTCTTGTTTGATGGTGCTTCGCTGATTCTGTACTTCATTGGCGTTGCTGTCTACATTGCCAACATCGTCAAGACTTTGCGTGCTGTATCTGCCAATATCTGGTCTGACCCCGAATACATCGAGGAGGCTCGTGTGGCCGCTCAAACGGGCGAAATCTACATCGGCAGAGAAGACTCGATGCGTGTGCTTTCGGCCTCCAACACTATTCTGGCTCTGGTCCTGGTTGGTGTTCTCGTTCTCCAGGCCGGCCAGTGGTACGCCGAGCACAAGGAGTTTGACGACATCCGCAAACAGCAGGCCGAAGATGAAAAGGCCAAGAAGAGCGAGTAAAGTGTGGCGAAAAGAGAGAAAAGGGAGTTAAAAGAAAGAAAATGAAACACAAAAAGGACCGTCCGACTCATAACCATTACATACCTTCCCAAATCCAAATTCCACAGGTTAGACATGACGTTGAAGATCTTCAAGAGATTTAAATCACACCAACTTACTATCGCCCTGTTATTGTAATGTCACAAACACGCCTCTGTATACGTATTATATTGTTCCATAGCATAATATGTCGGTTGTTGAATGTCCATGAATTATGTCTTTTTTAACAATCTTCCTTTTTCAGCTTTCCTCTCATTCTCTCGCGACACTTGCCGCCGCCGAGCATGTAGAGCAAAGAAAAACAAGTCCAACTTTTACTATACCTACTCGAGCTTCAGTTGCTCAAACTGCTTAATAGTGCCCTGGAAGCCCCGTGCCTCCGACTCCAAGTCTGCCATCTTTTTGGCATCACTCTCGCGGATGGCCGCCGAAACCTTTTGCTGGTACTTGGTGTCAGCTAGAAGCTTTTTCTGTTTGCTGATACCGGCTTCAACCTTGTCTAGCTTCTTCTGGGCCTTGGAAATCTCGGCATCCAGATCCACACGACCCTTGACAAAAAGGTAGGCAACGGCCTCGGAGCCGACAGGGTAGGCCACGCAGCCGGCAGGTCGTGATGATGAAGGCGGGAGAATCTCAACCTCCTTGCAGCCCTTGCCACACAGTGTCTTGATAGAAGCAATCTCCTTGGTGACAGTGCTGAGCGACGTCTCATCCAGAGCCTGGAAGAGGACTGTTCATTTTCAAATAAGACACATTGTTAGTTAACTTGTTCCGTCCGGCCACCATCAAGTGAATCATTACTTACCCTTGCCCTCCTCCTTGATCTGATACTCGCTCATGAGCGAGCGGGCGCCGCGAGAGCAAGCCATGACAAGCTCGTATGCAGCCTCAGCATCGGGACTGTAGAACTTTTCGTCAAATTCGGGATAGGCAGCCAACATAATTGACTCGGTCTTGTCTTCGGGGCGGCGAGGTAGACGCTGCCACAGCTCTTCAGAAATAAACGGCATGAAGGGGTGGATCATCAGCAGAGCCCCCTCCAGAGTCGTATACAGTGTCTGCAGAGAGCTCTCAGCCTCCTCAGGAGTGCCGTCTTGAATGATGGACTTGGAGTTCTCAATCCACACATCACACAGGTGGGTCCACCAGTACTGATACACCAGATTAGAAGCCTTCTGGAACTCGCGGGCTTCCATAGCCTCGTTCATCTCCTTGGCAGCCGTAGTCATCTTGCTCAGAATCCATTTCTCAGCCAGAGTGACACCAGGCTCGGCCTTGGGCTTGGGCTTGAAGTTCTCAGGCAGCTTGCCCAAAACGAATTTGCCAGCCTGCCAGATCTTGTTGGAGAAACGACGCATCGCTGCCAATACCTTGATGTCTAGGTTGATATCACCACCAGAGGGGGCTGTCGACGACACCATAAAGAAACGAAGGGCATCGGCGCCACACTGGGGAATACCGTCAGGGAATGCCATACGCTGCCACTTCGTGGCCTTCTCCACCTCGCTGGGATGCAGGTTGCCAGTCAGTAGCTGGTCGTTGAGATCCTGCAGCTTGATGCCGGCGATGACATCAAGAGGCGAGATGGTGTTACCAAGAGACTTGGACATCTTGCGACCCTCATTATCACGGACCAGGGAGTGGCAGAAGACCTCCTTGAAGGGAACCTTGCCGGTCAGCTTGATGCCCATCATGATCATGCGGGCAATCCAGAAGAAGATGATGTCCCAGCCAGTCTCTAGAACAGAGGTGGGGAAGAAGCGCTCCATGTCCAGAGACTTATTGTCGGGCCAGCCTAGGGTGCTGAAAGGCCAAAGGCCACTGCTGAACCACGTATCCAAGACGTCCTCATCGCGAACCAGCTTGAAAGTTTTCCCGGACAAAGCCTTCTCAGCCTTAGCACGAGCCTCTTCCTCAGTACGGCCCGCAAACCAGCGTTCGTTGTTGGCAGAATCAGCAGTCTCGCCCTCAACAATTGCCTGGTACACGGGGCACTGATGTCCCCACCACAGCTGACGGGAAATGCACCAATCCTGGATGTTGTCAGGGTGCATCCAGGCCAAGAACATGTTTCTAGCCGTTGAGGGGCGAATCTCAATCTCTCCTGATTTGACAGCATCAACAGCAGCAGCAGCTAGCTTGTCCGTCTTAACCCACCACTGCGGTTTTAGGATAGGCTCAATAATGTCCTTGGATCGGTCACAGACAGGAACCTTCATGGGGTTAGGCTCAACTTTAACCCACAGACCCTTGGCTTTGAGGTCTTCCTGCACCTTATAACGAACATCAAAACGCTTCTGGCCCTGGTAAGGGCCGGCGTTCTCGTTCATCAAGCCATCGTCAGTCAGGATGTTGATGAACTCAAGCTTGTGCTTCTGGCCCAGGTTGAAATCGTTGGTGTCATGGGCCGGAGTCAACTTGACAGCACCAGTACCAAACTCGAGATCAACATACTCGTCGGCAATAATGGGAAGCTTGCGGTCAAGGAAAGGGTGTATGGCGTTCTTGCCTACAAGATGGGTGTAACGCTTATCCGAGGGGTGGACCGCAATACCAGTATCACCCAGCATAGTCTCGATACGAGTAGTAGCAACCTCAATCGTCTCATCAGAGCCCTCAATCTGGTATTTGAAGTGCACGATAACACCGAACTCGACTTTGCGGTCGTAGCCGGGCACATCCAGAAGAGTGCGGCCAGTCAGCTCCTTGTTGTTGACCTCCAGGTTAGAAACAGCAGTGGAGAGACGGGTAGACCAGTTGACCAGACGATTAGCGCGGTAGATGATGCCCTCCTCATGGAAAGACACAAAAGCCTCATTGACGGCCTTGGTCAGTTGAGGCGACATGGTAAAAGCCTCACGCTCCCAGTCAAAAGAGCCACCAAGCTTAGTCAACGCCTTGTTAATCTTCTGGTGGTACTCCTCTTTCCACTCCCACACTCGCTCGACAAACTTTTCGCGGCCAAGATCATGGCGCGTCTTGTTCTCGCGGCGCTGCAGCATACGCTCAACGACAGACTGAGTGGCAATGCCAGCATGGTCACAGCCAGGGAGCCACAGAGAAGAGTAGCCTCGCATTCTGTACCAGCGCACCATGGCGTCCTGAAGGGAATCACCCAGGGCATGGCCCATGTGCAAAGCACCGGTCACATTGGGAGGGGGGTGGACAATAACAAAGCTGCCTTTGTCCAAGACAGACCCATCAGGCTTCAGCTGGGGCTTGAAGTAGCCCTGCTTGTTCCACCACTCATACCAGGCGCTCTCGATAGCAACAGCACTGTAGGCCTTGTAATGCGGATGGTCAAAGGACTTGAGAATCTTCTTTTCGCCCTCAGGGGTATCTTCAATGTATTCGGGGAGAGGCTCCTCTTCTTTCTTTACGGGCTTAGCCTTCTTCTCCTTGGCCTGCGGGGGGGCGGCAGCGTTATCGACCTTGGCCTTGTTCTTTTGCTCAAACTTAGCCTGCTTGGCGGCCTTCTTGCGCTCCTTTTCGACTATTGTGTTGGGCGAAATAAAGGGTGGAGGTTAGTAATGTGTTTGCAGTTGCGCTGGCGGGGGTGGTGCTTTTTTAGAGAGAGAATGATGACGTAGATGATGGGTAGGGATCAGAGGGAATCATGGGGGGAGGGGGTTTGGCGCAGCCAGGATTGATTAGGGATAGTTGATACGCCTAGATAGATTGATGATGTTTAGGAGACTAACGTTCTTTCTCAGTCTTCACCTTAGGGACAGCGGGCTGGGCAGGAGCGGAATCTTTGCCGTCTGAATACAGATGCAATGTAGATTAAAGATAGTTAGCTTCATAGGCCATGACGATAAGGCGCACAGGTACTGACACATGCAGCCAAGGGAATAAGAAAGAACCAAACTCACCCGTCGGCGTCTGAGCAGAAGCAGACGCCATTGCACGAATTTTGATAGTGCTAGCGAGAGTAGGCCGCGAATGCAAAAGCGGTCGTGCAAAGATAATAGAATGGGACGGCAATAAACGGTGATGCCGAGCCTGGCGGATACGCAGAGATTGAAGCGTAAGTGGGAACGTTTTTGCGACGAAGCCCCCAATTGTGTGAAGGGCTTCACTTCAGGGAGTAAAAAGAAAATAAGGGAGGAAATCAAGATACACTGCTCTATTCGTGGCAAGTCCTCTCGTCCTATGTCAAAGTGCGGGCGCAGAAAGCAAGACGATAGAGAGGAAAAAAGGATGCCGCTTTAGATTGAGTCACCCCCCACCAAAAGCGCCTGGGTATGGCGATCTTTTTAGAGTGTATTTTTTAGCACACTTAGTGCGCCACATGTATTGTGGGATGTGTGTGGCGCTAATCAAGCTTCAGCCACAGAAGCACTGCTATCTAGCACAGGACCTGAGCCTCTAGCGAATTGGAGGTTCATATCACGAACTAGTGTCTTTCACCACTAGGCCACCTCTGCCCAAGCCTCACCGCCATGGCAAGCTTACCACGCCTACGTCTATTCTACAAAACAGTGCATCGTACGTTTGCGCTAGAAGCCCGCTTAAACTGCTTCTCCACCCGCCGGTGGAACTCATCAACGTCCTCTCAATTCACAGTTTTTGTTGACCCCAAACTCGACAAGGTACATTCTTCCATTAGGCTCTCTACCATCTGAAATGCTGCTGACCATTCCAGCTAGGGACTTGCTACAAAACAGCTTTCAGCTATAGGTCCTCCGACACCACCGTCATCAGATGCTGCCGTGGTATTAACAACCCCATCTTTTGCGCGGTGGCTTGAAGATGAATCGGTTATGGGCGCTCTTCTTGGCCCCTCGCCTAGTTCACTCCAAGTACTTTCAGGCGTTTTGGATGGACTCACACCCTCTTCCACTTTCTCCATGCCTCGCGAGGGGTTCTCGGTCTTGCGAGGCAATGCGGACACTCTCCTCCCTCGTCTTTGGCTACATGATTCGCCACAAGCGCAAAAGCCAGAGAAGTCTCATGGATATCTCGATTTCTGTGCTCAGACCCCTAATGGCCTCATAACGACGACAATGCCGTTGGCTAATACGGTGTTCTTCACTGGTCAAGAGGCCACACTATCTGCCAGTAGCTGGCTGTCCCAGAATGGGGTCCTAAGCCGACAGGACACCATGCGCAAAGCCTTTCAACAAATAGTTCTCCCAGAAGTGTTGACATCGTACAGGATAAATGCCCCCCTGATTCCAATCTTGCCCTCACGAAAAATCACAGGCTGTCTAGGCAACATCCTTAGTGAGATCGAGGTGAACGGCCAATCCATTACGGCTTCCACCGAATTAGAGGATATTGTCCCCAAAATATATAATAAACGCATGGCAGCCACACCTGATTCCGAAGGAGTAGAGGTTTGGGCCGTCGTGTCTCCTAGCGCTTCGCCAGCTAGCTGTGACGTCCAGCAGGATGTTTTATCGTTGTTCGATGACAGAGATAATGAATCGGCCGTGGCCGTATCTTCATCCCAAGAATTGGAGACACTATTCCGAAGCGGATGTGAGCTCTACAGAATAGGTAAGTTCAAGCTATACCATTAAAATCATCCGCATTCTCTTCAAAAAGCACAAGGAAAAAGTGCTTTAACAGAAATTCGAACAGTATCTAACTTTCCCTAGAAAGTGGAGGTGGTGGATGGGGGAAGCGCGAGGGACGTCTTGCTCTCGGGACGAAATGGACGCCTTCCTCACCCTCGCCTTCAGAACAGCCTGCTTCTCTCAATGATAATGAGGAAATCGACTTCCCTGCCTTCATGCGCCAAGGAATCAAGCAGCGTAGTCTCATAACGCCCGGATCATGGCTGCAATTCTTCGTCTCACCGCTGCCGCCCAGTGGCTCATGTGCCTCTTCTTCCGCTCCTTTATCTGCAAGACCGACAAGAAATTTTGTGCTTGGGTCAGCCCAAAGCACACTAAGTGATCATGTTATTGCTGGCCACGCAAACATAGAGACTACGCAAGCTCCTATTAAACTCGTGGAAAATCACTTCTCGGGACTAGCTGCTGAAGGCTTATTCATTACCAAAGAGGATAAATCTTCAACCCAACTCGAAAGCCCCTTCACGGGCATTACCCTGAAATACGCATAGAATAAAAGACTTGTAACGACAATAAACATTACAAAGCACCGGTTGAAGGAACCTTGCATGCCAGAGGCATAGCATACAGCACCAATGTAGAAAAACAGAATAATATATATATGACAAAACAAAAGAATAAACAGCAATACGGAGAGCAAGGAAGTTCCATTTCGTTAGTTAAAATCGCATCATTGTGGAACTCCAAAACAAGCATCATTCAGGTCGGTCAGACATGGTGTCTCGGTTGATTTCTTTACTCAATCATGTCAACATCGTCGGCAGGAGCAGTAGTCTCCGCAGCAGGAGCCACATCAGTAGCTTGGGGCGCAGTTTCCGCAGACTTCTCGGTCGGGCCGCCGAAATAATCCGCCATCTCGGCATCCAGTTCCTCTTGAGTTTTGTTAGGACGACGGTTGTTACCGCCAGCATTGTTACTGCCATCCCTGCGGTTCCGCTGACCGCCGCGTCCGTTGTTGTTGCCAACAGTCTCATGACGAGCACCGGGGCGGCGACCCTGGTTTCGGTTACGGTTAACAGGGCTACGCGACCTTCCTTTGCCAGGAATGTATCTGTCAATTCCCAGACCAACAGCATCTTCGTCTGCGATGTTTCTGCGAGGGGATCTGGAACGATCGCGAGGATCCGACACACGCTCGGCAAGAGAACGGCTAGGCATCACTGCAGAATCAAACGGGTTACGCCTCGACTCGTTGTTGAGTATCGACAGGGTGATAGGTTGGCCTTGAGATGCAAGTTAGCAGAGGAATTCAAAGAACCCCAGATTGCATGTGTCCAATGAAACATACCATTGGCGTTTGCGCCGTCGTATTCACTGATAGCCTTCTTCGCATCCGCATGCGACTCGTATGTCACGTAAGCGACACCATCCGAACGGCCAGCACGATCATACCGCAACTGGAAACGCGCAATAGGCCCAATGCGCACGAAGAGGGACTGCAATGAGTGTTAGACTTTGGGTTATTTTTATAGCAGAATATTCGGTCAGTAACAGACCTTGATCTCCTCTTCAGTCAAATCATAATGCAGGTTTTCAACCCGGATTTTGCAGCCCCGGGCATCGCTAGCAGGTTCAATTTTAGTACGGGTAGCCGTAGTTTGGATCACAGGTTCACAAACCTATGGTTAGTCAGATCAGCATTGTTGCGGCCACGGCGGTTATGGCTTTGGCGGCCATTGTCTTCGTATCTATCGTGCACCCATTCGCTGCAAGCAACCATGTTAGATTGGAGAAGACATGGAGAAAGACAGAGCAGTGGGTCTAAAAACTCACCTATCGAGATCGCGGTGCTCGTCCCGGTAGTAACCCTGAATTAGGAAAGGTAAGCGGCTGTTAGCCAGATAGAGTGTTAAAGTAGATAGAGCAACAAGGCGTTGAGCCTCCCAAGCCGATTCAAAGAAAGAAAGTCGAAGAGGAGTTATAGTAGTTTGCATTCGTTTTCAGATAGTCGGGTCGGGGGGGAGGGGGGAGGACGCTTGAAGAGTAGCTAGGAGGGAGGATATCAACCTGTGGCGTAGCATATAGAGTTAGAGCGCTCCATAATCAGACAACACGTTCGATGGTATATCGACACCGACATACCTTTTTCACGCCGTCACGCGGATAGTCATTGTTGTCGCGACGTCTAGAATGGCTATAGTTGTTGTTGCTGTTGTTGTTGTTGTTGTTGCGTTGCCGGTTATTGTGGCTGTTGTGGCTGTTGTTCCGACGGGTTCTCTAGTAAAATAAGGCGAGTTGTTAATTATCACGGTGTTTTCATTTTTGCAAACAAGGCTGAGACGAATATCCAATGATGCATGACAAGGCTGAATCCAGATAGTCGTGATGCCGCATGCATCAATCAACACAAAAAATCAGGAAGAAAGCATGGTGATGGCTTACTTGTTCGCCGAGGATCTCGTCAAGGCTTCTATCCATGTTGCTAGCCATTGCGATGATAAATTATATTGTATTGTGAATCGAAAATATGCAGATGAGGCGTGAAGTGAAGAGTGGTGATGCAAAATGTGTAAATGTAATGAAGATCCAAATGTTGCAAGAAAAATGGCTGGTCGAAACTCGGATTGTTATTAACAAATTACCTATTTGACCTGGATCCAGGTCAACATGAAACAGACAGGGCAAAATTACTGACTGTTACACCTTATTACAGGCTCTACTGCATGCATATTTCTACAGGCTCTTAACAGGCTCTGCCGCAGCAAACAGCAGCCCTTGAAGCATAGGGCCAGTGGCACTGGGTCGCCAAATAACAAGCAGGCTTTAAGAGTTGGCCAAATCAAGAAACAAAAACGAGAAAGAAGGAAGAAAATCAATAAAAATAAAGAGTGCGAGGGAAAGACAATCTGGCATCCAACCCACCTTTCTTCGCTATGTGGTGATCTTCGCAACGCTATAACGCCGCTGAAATTTGGGGCACGAGTCAAAGTCACCCACCGACTCCCTCCTCGCCCTCTCTGTCTCTCTGAAGCCAGCCAAGATACTTCCTTAGTTCCTTATCCTAAGTAAAGTGGGGCTAGATAGATAGCAAGGCCCCCCTTTTGCCCTTTTGGCAGCTTCAAGGAAGGACACTTCACTCAATTCAACCCAATTTGACTTGATTTGCTTTACAAAGGAAAAAAAAAAATATCATCAAGCGTCTCTATTTCCTCCTGAATGTGTTCGTGTCGTTTTCATTACGGGCTCCAAGCTTTCTGACCGCCGTCCCTGCTCTTTCCTTTCTCTTTCCTTTTCCACCCAATTGCTCTGCCACGGTAACGAAGTTTACGCATTGATAGCGTCTTTTTATCTTCCAGCAAGCTATCAACTATTCTCTGGCTTCTTGTTCTGTGAATTGGCCTCTTCTCTTCCATCATCGCCAATTGCCTCGGCCTCGTCCATTTGTATCAAGGCTATTCCTTCTTTCCCTCCCCCCCAATCGTCTTCTTAGACTCGGCGCTTTGTCTTGTCGCTTTTTTCTCCAATTCATCCCAGTTTGAGCTGATCGTGATGGCGCGTCCTATGGGTTCGGTCCGTCTGAGACGGTCAAGTCCTGTTTGCATGGCTCTAGGCATATTTGCCTTCGTATGCATGGTGCTCTTCTTCCTCTCGGGTTCATCCTCAACAACCTCAAGCAGCTCTCCTGCTTCTTTATCGCCTACGATCCCCTACCGAAAATCGTCGGGGCCCAATTCAAAAGCCCCTCCCGTCATTCGCTACAATATGAACACCGTCACCACCACCTCTGATCCTGTCGGCAAGCGCGAGTCTGTTCTTATTCTCACGCCCATGTCGCGCTTCTATGAGGAGTACTGGGCCAACATCATCAAGCTGCAGTACCCCCACGAACTCATTACCCTCGGATTCATCCTCCCCAAGACCAAGGAAGGTAACCAGGCTACTACCACTCTGCAAAACCACATTACCAGCTACCAGAAGTCTGCTGCTAAGAAGGACCGCTTCCACAACATTGTTATTCTTCGTGAGGATTTCGAGCCTGCTATTTCCTCTCAGGATGAAAGCGTTCGTCATAAGAAGGAGTTCCAAAAGGCTCGTCGTTCTTCGATGGCCAAGGCTCGCAACTCGCTGCTTTTCACTACCCTGCATCCCTCTATCTCGTGGGTTCTGTGGCTAGATGCTGATGTTATCGAGACTCCTCATACCATTATCCAAGACATGGCCTCGCACGACCAGCCTGTCCTTGCTGCCAACACTTTCCAGCGCTACATGGATACAGAAAAGAACCAAATGAGCGAGCGCCCCTACGATTTCAACAACTGGCAAGACAGCGAAGCGGCCCTCAAGCTCGGAGATTCCATGGGCAAGGATGACATTCTCCTAGAAGGCTACCATGACATGGCGACCTACCGTGCTCTAATGGCCTTTATGAGCACCCCTGAAGGCGATCCTCACTACGAAGTGCCGCTGGATGGTGTGGGCGGCTCTGCCTTGATGGTCAAGGCCGAGGTTCACCGTGACGGTGCTATGTTCCCTCCCTTTTCGTTCTATCACCTCATTGAAACTGAGGGCTTTGCCAAGATGGTACGCCGGTTAGGAAAGCAACCTGCTGGTCTTCCGAACTACAAGGTACGTAAATACAAGTCTATACTTGGTGGGAGACTAAAGAGAAAGAAACTAACATATTTTTTTTCAGGTTTACCACTACAACGAGTAAAACTGTCTTTATTTTCCCTCATTTCTGTTCACATTTCAAAGCATAATTTCCCGTTGATGCATCGGGTTGTTGATATATGGCCAATACTAGCTAGCTTGGTGTTCCGGCTTGAATCCAAATCAACCGGTCTGTTGTTCGATTAACGGTCGCTCGCTGTCTGTGCCACGCTACGCTAATTGTATATCTCACCAAATTGTCAACTTTGTCGACAACCGAGCCGTAGTATATCGTTCTAACGCAACAGCCTCAACCTCACCAATGTGTGTTCATGCGTGCATATGAGCAGGTACCCGGTCTTGAAAACTGACGTCACTTGCTCATAATCTCATGCAGTACTTTTTTCTTTGGTGGCCTGGCCTAACGGCGTTGGTTGTCTTGACCATTTTTTCTTCTTTTTCCTCGCTCACCACTTTCCTCGTTCACCGCTCCCTGAACAAAAAAGAGACGGCTTGATTTCTGCCATGACCACCTCTGCTTTCTTTTCTATCCTTTTTTGGGCAACCAGTATCTTTCCATTTGCTTCCTTTTTATTTTTCATCTTGGAAGAGGGGGTGTCTTGGGCAGTCGTATGTAGTAGTACAGTTACATACTGTGGGCAAGACATCTGGCGTTACGTTTTTATGGCTTTTCTTTGTTTTATTTTCTGTGTCTGTTTACTAGTTCTTTTTGTTCTTTTTTCCTCTGATCTATAGAGTTTTTAAGGCTTCTTTCATGATAAATTCTGTCTCGCTCTGGCATTCGCCCCGAGTGGAAAGAAAATGTGGTTTTTTGTTTTCACTCTGACTGATATCATTTCCTGTTCGGCCTACTTACTGTATCTCTACGTTGCACCGGTTGGATATGTGGCACGAACAGGTTAGAATACAAACTTGCGTCAGTTATCTGCATTCATGGCGCCAAGTTTATAGGAGTGATGGGTGAGAAATTGAATGCATGCTGTCTTCTTTCTCTCCTCGGTCCAGGGAACATGAAGGTGATCCGTGACGCTCTTCATAAGCCATAGGACCCTCACACCATGGTGGTTCTCTTTCAAGAATTGTCTTTCTAGCACAATAGAGGGATGGGAGGCGATTAGGTTGTTGGATCCCTGACCTGCCTGCCATCTCTAAAAGAGAAAAAAGATACACATATATACACATATATAATGGTCATGTCGCTCCCTTTCTTCACTTGAGCTATCCCTCCGGTCTTCTTCCCTTGCACTTCCCTCTCTTGGCCTCCCTCCGTTCATGGCCCTGAGTAATACCCTTCCGGCTGTCGGCACCACAATTGGACCAGCCCGCGAGCTGCAACAGCATCACCTTCACGGATAAGAGCTGCCACATCAACATTCAGCGGGCTATCCGTTCCTGGGTCGGCCAAAAGCATGCGTATAGCTTTGATGACCTCAACTAAAGTGTACTGCGGAGTCCAAGCATCCTTGAGCAGGTCCAGGCAAACCTCGCCACTGGGAATGGCAACATTTGGGTGGACTATTTGCGTGATGAAGGTGACCTTGGGCGGTTGGAGAGGATACTGAGGGGGTACCTCGATAGAGAGGAGCCAGCGACCCTCTATAGCAGGAGCGGGGATGAGATTGCACGTCAGTTTCCATGAGTATTTCCTGCGGGTTTCGTCTTGAGAGCATGTATCGGAGAAAATAGGGGGTTCACATTACCATCATATCCGTGGCCAACACCACGGCCAGATAACACAGCCTCCCAATTAGAAAGGTCGTCGTCTGATTTAGGGCCAAGCCGCTCAATTCCAGCCCCGTTCAAGTCTTCCGAGCGCAACGCCTCGATCTCTTTCATCAGGCGCTTAGCAAATTTCAATGCACCACGACCTGCCATGTTGCGGATGTAGGATATACGTGTACGTGTACGTATAAACAGAAACCAAAACAAGAAACGGGCGGTATATGATGCGAACTATGACTCTCCCCGCAGCAACGCGAAGTGGATAAACAAAATATGCAAAGAGAGGGACTGATTCTGCGCCAATCAACTGGGCCTCGTACTCGGGACCAGAAGAGAGTCGTGATGGCACGCGCTGTGTTTGATTATTTGTTCAAGGGGTGCAAATTTGAGGTTGAAATTAACCAGACAAGCTGAATTTCTGAAGTGAAAAGAAGGGCATTGATGAAGTAACCCAGGATCAACATCTTATTGGTTCGTTTGCCCACAAGCTAACCACAAATGAAACGCCAGCCTACCTCTACCTTGCTTGTTTTTGTCTCCATTGCTATAGAGAACAACTGGATATTAGTTATAGAAGTATTTTATTAACATGGTAAGACTCAACAGCATATCCCCAAGCCTTTACATTGACGCGAGGCGATTTCTTCATATTGCGACGTGATTGTTTAGAACGCTAACCCTATTACTGGTTATTCTTCAGACCCTAGTAAATCTGAGATCGCACACAACACATCTTCTCTCTTCTCATATAGACAGCACTAAGCATGTTCATTGTACCTCCGACATTCTAAATTAAACACCAATATAAAAGGGTAATCATATATCTACGCCGTCAGCTATTTTCCTTAGGGTTATGCACCGCATTATTCTTTCAAACATGCCTTCGTATTCCATTAATTTCAATGAGCCCATGCTATGGGAAGACTTCCTCTTCATATCGCGGTGGTACATGTGCACTCTCCGGTTTCAGTAAAAGCAGCTTGATCTCAGGCTGGAAGCTTGGACTTTACTGATGCATCAAGTGTTTGGTTGCTGCTGATCCGATGGACGTGGACCTGTTTGCGTACCGTGAGGCAAGAAGTCCTTGTGCGTCGGTTTAATTTTTCTTTGAACGATAGAGCGAATGTCGATGTGTGTGTTCATGTCACAAGCTAGCGTTGTCGTTACCGTTATTGTTGCATTCACGTTGTACCAACTGCGAGTATTTCCCAGGAGAAAGAGAGTGTGTGTCAAGGAATAGGGCATGGTAACAATTTTGCTTCAGCTGCCCAAGGGGCTGGCTGACTCAAAGGGAGAGGACAAGGAGCAAAGGAAGGGACAAGAAGCGGCCAAAGAAGGCTTTTGCAAAGATCAAATACCAAAAGGTACATGCGGGTGAGGATGAGCATAGCGTTTGGTGTGACTCTCTACTTCTGATACAGACATAGTGGGATGACGTTGTACTCGGGCAGAAATGGGAATAGGAAACGGCAGATTGTTGGTGCGTTCCCATGAGCGTGCAACTAGGTGAGACTTGTAAGTGAGAAGGACGAAGAAAGGGCATACGACAAAAGGTCAAAACGCAACATGCAACTCGATGAAGAAAGCGGACTTTGGGTGTTTTGGGGATGGATATAGCATAGCATAGCATAGCATTTGACCGTGCCGTACCTGTCGTGGTTTGTTATTACAGAGTCTCTAACATATTCATGTTACGGCCAGACGCTGAGCAAGGATCACTCTCTCCCGGCTTGGACCTTGGACACAGCGATATATTTGATGTTCAAGGGGCGAAGAGTCCTGCCTCAATATTGCTGCAAGGAGACCACAAGTTACCCAGGACAACGAGATATAGCCAGGAGACCGCTCCTCTGTTTTCTAGAAGCAAAGCCCAAGCGAGAAGGGCTTCTGTCGCTAGCCCACAGGCCCTGATCTTCAGTTGCGAGTTCTATTTATACCATCCTTGTAAAGGACATCGTCGATCTTGATTTTGAGGAGGCAGGATTAGGGACAGCACAGGAAGAGAGAGAAAAAGAGGCCAACCATTCGAGGACTGGTGCTAGACAGGGTTTTTAGAGCGAAGGGAGAGTTACCAGGCATGATCAAAATAAGAAAGATTTGTGTGTATATATATATATATTTGACTGGGGGTCGAGCAGACGAGGGAACAAGAGTAAGGAGAACAACAGCTTCGGTAGCATGGGCCAGCCAGCTACTTGCTCCGTGCAAGGCCATTCGGGATATCTTAGCTGAGTGAAGCCTTGAGGGACCGCCGGGGATTACCATGATCTTGGGGCATCAGAAAGCGGTTAGCAGGGGGGATACTACAGGCAGTGTGCACTCTAGTGGTGTTTAATAAAATTGCGTGAAGGGATGGGACGAGTCGAGCAAAGCAAGAGCTCAAAAACTTTAATGTGACGGAGAGCAAGGCGGGTGGAAAGAATGATGAGTACGTGTCTGATTGAGAGCCTGCGTAGCATACACATCTATCCGACCAGTCTATCTTGGAATCTCGGGCTTTGTGTTAACATCGCAGCAGACATCGGTAGCAAGCCGCTGCTGCCCGCAAATATCATGTATGATACCGTGTCTTTATTTTGTTGTAAACTGCAAGTCTTGGAGTTTTGAGACATGCTGAATAAAGGGCGAGCATGCTGGAAAGGATCATCGTGATGTATTGTATGGTTATGCTGGTTAAAGCGGACGGCATAGGTTTGTATGTAGATTTGTGAAGACCTCGACTTATCTGCATGGCTAAGGGAGCCCTGTAATGCACTTGATTCTGTGAACACCGGATTGAAGCTGCTGAAAACGGCAAGGCAGTAGAAAATACGACGATTACTTCTAATGTTCCAGTTCATTTAGCAAATATTGTAACCCTGACCCTTATCACAACAAACGCAGAAATGAGACAAACTAGAAGAACCTTGATAGCTAACAGCTGATGCCACAATTCAAGTTTTTACCTCCTGCTTTGGTTGGTATCAATGCCAAAGCAGCGACTTTTTGAGCGCTGGGAAATTGCACGCAGGAGCAAAATTAGCTGCGATGTATCGATTCGTAAAGATGTTTTTAGTGATGTGTTGGAGACTTGGCAATAGCAAGACAAGAGCCGGTTTGCTGGCCCCCTTTATTCTTCATTTCCTTTTTTTTTCCCTCCCTCATAACATTCAATAAGAACAACATGAGAGCAAGCCCACAGACCATCAACGTGCATCAAAACTACGACATGGCAATTTTTCTTGACATGATGATCACGGACACAATAGCGCAGGGAAGTGCAGACGCAGAATACGCATCTCTCTCTTTTTTGTTTTGGGGGGGTTTTTTTTTCCCATCTCAAAACAATGCAATGTAGAACAAACTGATGCATTGATGTGCATTGCACTGCAAGCGTCAAGTATCAGCCTTATGGAACATGATTGGGGCAAAGGTAAGAGCCCCAACATTTTCATTGTTTCGTCAGCGCATCAGAACAGCGGGCGACAGGCGTATGAGATTGGACACAAAAGTCGCAATAATTCTCGCTCTTATTTTTCCTCTTTTGTGCTGTTGGTGTGAAGAAGATGTTTTGTGATCTAAGCAGGTGGCGAAGTCCTGCTGACATGACCTGTGCACCAATCAAAGTTCTGGGCCCTGATCCTGACCCTAGCCCTGACTGGGAGCCTAGGCCTAAGGAGTGAAGACCGAGGAGTGGGGTTGTGTTGTTCCCGACTTAGCCTGCAAGAGGACCCCCGGGCTCAGGGTTCTCTGCTTTCTGTTAGTTACCCCCCTCAGCACAAAATACCCTGAAAGTCAGGGGTCTAGCTGAGAAGGGGGAGGGTGGCAAAGCATTGAAACTGGCTTAAAAATTAATGTGCGCAATTCGTTTGCACACACAAAAGCCGTAGGCATCTTTCCCTGCTCTCCTTCTTACTAGGCTCAGGCTCCGTCCCTTCGCTCTATTGCCTTGCCGCCCGCTCCCTCTTTCGATCTTTTTCTGGACTCGCTGTGGTGACAAAACGGATTTACCGTGTTTGACACGTAGGAACGGGCCAGTAGTTGGCACCGACATGGATGGGAGAAATGTTCCCAAGGCCAAGAAGGGAGGAGACACTGCTAGGAACAACAAAAACGGGCATATACGACTGAAAAAGGCTGCCGCTACGTGTTTGATACGGGCTGCTAATGCGGACGCTCCATTTCCGCTTTCCTGGCACTGCTGAGTGCAACGTCTATGGGCCCGTGGCCCTGTCTTGCTGTTTAATATAGAACATGAGACTGAGCTCCCTAAATGAGTCTGGCGGCTGCGATTCTTTCTTGGAAAGACTTTCCAGTCACGGACAAATCCAAGACTGCTGGCTGGCCAAGCATGGCTGGGCTCATCATGGAGGCAGCTTCTACAGGATGCGGATGTATTTGTAGATGTGGATACGCACGCATGGGCTAGAATTCCCCTCTTGCTGGAATGGAACTGACCCGCGTGGCCGCGTTCTGCCATATCGCCTAACTGTCTTCGGCTAGAAGGGGATGTGTATTGACGATGTAAACACGTTGCCAGTGTTCTCTTTCCCATGTTTTCCCACATGTTTCCCTGCGGACATGTCCCATTTTATGCTGAGATCTTGCCGCTCGGCTCTGGAAAAGGGCCAGAGACGGCTTGGAAATTTCTTTCGCAGCCAGGCTGGCCAAGCTATTGAATCAAGGAAGGGCCTAAGCTCTCTCCTTGGTTCTGTTTTTTCGGCCACAACGCTATCTTCAATTTTAATTTCTTCTGATCTCTTCACAGTCCACTTGATTTGATCCACACTCAAAACGACAATAAACAATGCGTCATACAAACAACAATAACAGCAAATGCTCAAGGTGCCTGTATTATTACTATTGTCACTGCTGTTGCTATTATCCTATTTTTCGCTTCGCTTTTCCCTTCATTTCCTTGCACGTGTTGGCCATCGCAGCCAAACACAAAGCACACATGAAGCAACACGCGAAAATCAAAACAAGTTGTGTGTCTACTGCAGGCGTGTTGCTGCTACCCCTGTTCTTGTTGTGGCCCTGCCAATCTCGCATAGTACCACCGGCTACTTTGCCACCTACTGTCACCTGGGCTGCGATGCAGGTACAGTTCAGGTACTTCACTTGGGCATAGACAATCAGGTACATAGGTACTTGATGTCCTAACGCCTAGGTATCGAGGTATCGTGATCTCCCCGATCCCTTGCAGGCAATAGATAATTAGCTGATTGGACGCGTTTGCCTGCTAGCAACTTTAGTCGTGCACTTTTTTATTTTTATTTTCCTCATAATAGATGTTTTCTCAGTCATCTCTTTATTTTATCGTTCGCTATAAAATGCGACAGCAATAAAGCCAGTTGATCAAAAATCTAAATTATCAACAAAGAGAAGAACTTCGCGACATGTAACAAACAGCGAGATCACCGACCCTCAAGGATCAAGTGTTAATTCACAGCATAAAAAAAGACGAACGATAGTTCAACATGGCTCACAGCCCCCAAAACCCAGCTAGTCTTAACCAACCCGAGCAGCTAAGCCCTCTTTTTTTTTCATTCTGGCTCTGAGCTTGTGCGCTACGTCACGATAGTGGGCTCTACTGTAACTTAATGTGGGCGCTGCAGACTCCTGCGAACAAGGAACACCACCAAGGCAAAAATACTCACTCCAGCTCCTTTCGTATCTTCAATTCTTCCTTCAACCTTCCTGCGACTTGTTATTTATTATTATTATTGCCGCTCCTTCTTCCTTGTGCACTCTTGTGGGCGCTTGCCCCGCAACCTGTTACTCTTATCTTTTCAATGCTAAAACAACAACGAGCCAGCCTGCTTTCGTTCTCTTGTTGAGAAGTTCCCTATGACATGAAGCAGAACAAGCTCAGATGTTACATGTACAGAGCACAGGCACAGGCACAGGCACAAACATTAAAACATTAGGCACACACCACTCCTGTACCCAAGCTACCCACTTGTGTGCTTATTATATTCGCCACACTAAAGCCTGCTACTCTCACAGCACCCCTAGGGCTTGTCGTGTTGCTGGCTGAGCAGGCAAGCAACGGCATTTTGGCCAGGGAAACCACCGTAAGGATAGAGGGATCAAGAGACAAAAGAAGGGCGCTTGGCTAAACGAGACGAAAAACGGCTACTAGAATCAGCAGCAGCGCAATGCAAGACCTGGTGACCCCTGCGGACTATTTGTGTGTGTGTGTTGCTGCGTGTCTTTTGCGGCCCCTGCATGGACTGTTGCATGCAAGTAAAGTGAGTTCAATCAAATTGGTGCGGAGCTAGTTTTTGGGTGCTGGCGCTGGGTGCTGGGCGCTGCTAGCTGTTGTGTGCTTTGCTGCGTACCCTGTGCCTGCGAGTGTATACAGAACGCAAGTTCGCACATGCACTGCGCCTTTGTCGCCAGTGCCTTTTGCTAGTATTGCGACTTTGCAGTCATTGCTGTAGGTACGCTTTACGAGCATAATCCCCCTTGATCCTGCGTAAGGCAAGTACTTTGGATTCGCTGTCTCTCCTGGCCTCTTGTCTTGCCTCCTTCCTCTTTCTTTCTGCTTCCTTTCTCTTGCCTCCATCTTGCCCTGAGGGCTGCTGCTAAATGTCTTGTGTGTCTTCCTATATTCGACACTTGGACTAAAATAATACTTGGGGGCCTAGACGAGCCAAGGAAGTCAACTACTTCGGTTTATTTGATCAGACGAGGCTGCAGCAGAAGCTTGCAGGCCACAGGAAAAAAAAAAAGTCCAACTGGGTCTAAGGGTCCTTGTCTTTATTTTATTTTATTTTATTTTATAATTAATTCCTCTTCCCTCCAACTCTTCGTCCTTCTTTTCCCTTCCCCGTTTTCCGTCGATACATTCTCCAGGCATTCCCTTTCTCGCTTTTCCTTTTCTTTCTTCTTTCTTCCTGTTCTCTTCTTCGTTTCTGCCCCTTCGTCCCCCTCATCCTTCGACAACCTACTTGTTGTTGTTCGCTTCTCTCCTCCCGTATTTCTTCTTTCTTGGTACATTTCCAGCGCCTCGGGAATTCTCTAAATCACCTGGGAATTCTTCTTGTCCTGGTCTTGACCGTCCACTCTTTTGTTCTGCGTCTTTGTCTCTCTTTTTATTTTCTTCTTCACCCGCCCGCCCGCTCTCGCAGTTTCGTGTCTGTCCATCGAGATCTTCATTCCCGCCGATTTGATTCTCGACCTTCAAACCAGCCCACAGCCGTCCTTGTCTTTTGTTTCGGCGTCTTGTTTTATTTGCGCGCCTTGCACACCTTAGTACCGATTGTGTTTTCTTCTTTTCTTAGCGCCAGCATCGCCTTTTTTTTTTTTATTTCCTCTAAGCCTTGTTTTTTGTATCTTTTGCCTGCACGCTTGGTCTTTGGTCTTTTTCTGCCTGTCTTGTCGGGCCATTCAGCCTTCGCCGTTAAGTCTTGAGAGCGTCCGCTTGTTCACGAACAAAGTCTTGCGCGTTTTTCTCTTCGTTACAGCTGCAGCATCCTGAACTCTGTCCATCTTTGTTGCTGGGTAAAGTTGTTTGCGCTGTCCCTTTTAATTTGTGCTATTTAGTGGTAAGTTGGTGTTGTCAGAGTGCAGAGGCGTTAAATTCGCGCTTTGGGTATCGGATCATTCTACTGGGACCTTGACCAGCCGTGTGGATGACTGTACGTTTCTAGAATGGCCTATACTAATCGCGATGCGTTGCAGATTTTAATTCCCTATCTAAGAGTCCAACCCGTTAATCGCCAATATTTTGGGCGCTCTATTTCGCCAGCTCACGTTATTTTCGTCTGTCACTGTCTCGGCGCTTGTCGAATTCAACCGAATGCTTCCTAATTGAAGCCCCTCGTCTTCAGTGTCCTATCTGCCGCCGTGCGGCTTTCAAGAATATCATGGCGACCGTTACCGACTTCTCGCAAGATGCCAATGCGGCTGTGCAGTCCATGTCAAAACATCGATCTCGTCCTTCGAAAAGCCAGTCCCACGACCCCCTGGCTTCTCGTTCTACTCACAGCATGCCGCCGCCAAATCCTCACTTCGTCTTCCCCATGCGACCTGCCACCTCTGCCCAGCGTCCTCGTTCCGCAATGGGCCCTGAAACTATGGGCTCTAGTTTTCGGAACTCCGGCAAGAGCCATCCTGCCCTCCCTGATTTCAGCTTTAACCCTGGAGTCAACAACTTCCTTTCTCCAGATAAGCCTGCCTTCCTAAGCCCGCCAGAGACACCCGCAACTCCCCCCACATCTAAAACCCAATCGCCACCTTCACCTCGCCCAACGTCAGCAAACCGGCCTGGCCATGGCCACAGAAGAGGAGGCAGTGAGTTTGTTGGTGGGAGTATTAGAGGAGGCGATTCAATTACTGTCTTTGGCATGAGCACTACGAAATCTGAAAGCGGGTTCGAAGTTCCCGCTGATCTCAAGCTAAACGCCAGCCCCCCTCCGCGCAAAGGCCATGCCCACAGACGGTCAGCTGCTATTTCTAGTCATGACATTTCGAAAATCATGGTTTCCTCAAAGCCCATCGACCATGGCCATAGTGCTCCCAACAGTCCTACAAACTTCGATCGAAGGGATCACATGGCGTCTTTAAATACTGCTCCCGCGTCTGTGCTCCCCGTTGTTTCCAAAATGAAGACACTTGAAATCCCGATTCTTGCCGCGACCGTTCCCCCGTCACCTATGAACGAGGATTTTCTCGTTCCTAGCGGTTTCGTGACACCACGATCCCGGGTTGGGTTTTCGGAAACGGTGGAAGTAATCCCTAGACCCTTGTCAATCGTCTCAACTGACACGTCAAGTACCGCTACTGTGAGACCCGGCCATTCCCTTTCGGGGAGCATTTCCTCTGTAATTTCAGTTCTTCCATCTCAGAACAAGGAAACACCCGCTGTTGCTTCGTCTTCTTCGAATTCGCCTTCCCTTGATGTCAACGTTCGTCCTAAGCTCGAGTCAAGGCCAAGCACAGCCGGTGCTATTCTTGACAACATGAGTAGCCAAAGCCGAACGACGTTTCATGCTTCGAAGGCCAAACGTCGCAATTCCATCCCCACTCTGCTTGATATTCCATCGTCTGACGAAAGCCAAAGTGCTGCTAATAGCAATGTCAAGTCACCCAAAAGATGGTCCTTTTTTGGCCTGGAGGCTCATAGAGCCCAAGCTCAGAACACTGGTGGCTACGAGCTATCCTCGGATCACTCACTAAATGACAGAGGGCTCGGTTCCATTAAGCACCAGGTAGAGCCCAGCGTGCAAGACGAAAGTCCTCCCAACATGAAAAAGAAAGCGAAAAAGAACAACAAGAAGAAGAAGAAGAAGACCAAAGGTAGCTGGGGCGTTCCTATTCTTGGACGCAAATCAAAATCACAAGTGCGAAAGTGCAGAAGCGGGTCTCTTCGCTCTCTTACTCCCACTCAAATGCCGCAGCAGATATCTAGCGCCTCGCTAGAAGATTGCATCGCTCCTGAGTCTAACCAAGTCATGGACCCCGAGGTTTTGACCACCCCTATAGCTGCTAATATCCCGATCATCGAACTGCCTGACGATTCTCCCACTCCAAAGCGTCCAGAAGATGATGCATCGGCATCTATGATCGATCTGGATGCCGCTCTTGGTCCCTTCAACACTCCTCTTTCACCAAACCCCGAATGGGAAGCGGCTCAAAGGGCGGCTGGCAATGTCAAACGAAAGCTGCACAGCGCTCAGGGCATGAAGGGGTTCTCAGGCCCTGGAATGCACTACCATCGCAGGGCTGAAAGTGCGCCTGAGATGGTTCCGTTTGAGCGCAGTGGATTTGGCGTTCATCGCTTTGGCAGCAACTCGACCATGGCCGATGTATTCGAAGAAGATGAAGAGGATGAAGAGGCTATTGAGAGTGACTCAAGCAGCAGTAGATCAGCTGATATTACTCCAACTGAACGTACTCCAATCCAACATGCCAGCTCTGTCGCGTCGATGGCTACTATTGCTGACGAAAACGTACCTGCCACACCCTCTGGCCCCCGAGCTTCCGGCATGCTCTCGTTGCCCTCTGAGGTTCCATCCACCAGCATGAAGACTGAAATATCATCTTGTTCTCTGAAGACGGAATTTTCCTCAGAAGACATCATATACGCACCCCCTCGAAGCCCGGCTTTTACCAATGAGTCTCCCTGTGCCTCCGCCAACCCTTCTCCACGCCGACTTCTCATTAGTAAGGAGCTTGTTCATGTCAATGTCAGCCCTCTCCACCTACCTTCGGCTACCCATACACCCGTGAGCCCCTATGCAAATAGCTCAGGATCCTCTTTTCCATCGCCAATGTCACCTGCATCGTATGATGCCCAATGCCTTTCAACAGCACCATCTTCGCTCAACGATGACAACACTTTCCAGTCATTACTGAGAGGAGAGCCAGGCCCCGAAGTGCGCATCTCCGTTGACATTCCGTCCCTCACATCGACGAATTCGGCTGGTACCCGTGAAAGTGCCTTTCAACACCCTTCCCACAATCGTCCCACGCCCCAGTTACGGGAAGAACGTCCTGTTTCTGTTTCTTCTGCTTTTGGCCGCCGTAGATCCAGCCTTGCCAGCCTTAGCAGACTCATTAATAGCTCACACGGTGAGCGCAGCAAGCTCTCCATGGAAATTCCGATAGATGAATTGGATGACCGCAAGTCCAAACCTAGTAGGACTAAGCGCATAAGCCGATTGGTCCAGTTTTGGAAGCCAAAGGACACGCTGGCATGAGGCCCAGCGGGCAGGTTTCTTGAACAAAGATGATTGATTTTAATGATTCTAGATTCCTTGTGGCGATGTGTTTTTTTTGTTTCGCCTTCAGAGTGTCGATCTTGTCTTGATATTGATACTGTGTCACAGATGGGGTTTATATTCGGCCAGTCGACCGCCTATAATAAAGGAAAGTTATCTAAATCTGGTGCCAAAGCGCTTATTTCTTTGTCTCGAGTTGTCTTGGTCATATTGTGCAAGAAAGAGGACGCCATCTTTATGATTGTATATGGGTTTATGTGTGTTATTTAGTTCCTCCCAGTCTGTCATTCGATTGTTGTCATTCTCTCTCTGTTTCCCTTACACCCTCCATCTCACCCGAGACCCGACGGAGCTGCAGAAAAGGGGGGGAGTAATGGAAGTGTTTTTTTACTGCAGGTGTTTCTGTGTTTGTTTAAACCTTTGGTATTTGTCCTTGTGTCTGTTTCACCACATCTTTTGTTTATTTTTACTCAATACTGCTACTACTTGCGTTGATGGCTGCAATTTTGAATCAACTGTTTTCCCTCCTGGGCTGTGCTAAATTTTTCCATCGAGATGTCCTTTGTGGCGTTATGTTATTTCCGGTCATGCGTAGTGCGAATGAAAAAAGCTCCATTATCACGGCTTGTTTTTCTCTGGGCCAAGTGTCGACGCCAATCCATGTTGGTCTCTCATGATGCACGAACTTGAATGAATAGTACTTGGATCTTCGGAATACCACCTTCTTCGCTTTTCCGTTTTTGTCTTTACTATTGCTACGGCTTTTCTCTCTTGCTTTCGTGGTCGAACTCTAGTTCTTTTTTGCGCGTCACATGCGAATTAACATCTCGAACATGGGTTGCATCACGGTTGTTGACTTGTTTGCTTAATTTTGTCGTTGCCGCTTTCTTCCTTGGTCATTTCCTCATTTTATACAGACAAAGGCTCTATAGCATCGAAGACTACAGCCGTAATCAGAATATCCGTTAAGCGTCTGTTAGCTCAATAACATGACAACATCTTGTTTTTCTCTGGTTTCTTGTGTGGACGTTGTTGACTGGCTTACATGCACCTGCCAGCGCCTGTCAGACTACTTCGGCAGCTGACCCATTTAGCCTTATGCAGATAAGAGATAGCGATAAGATTGCGGGGAGAAAAAGTTGTCTTGGAAGAAAGGCGCAATGTGATGGTTGATAAAGTTGGCCACGAAAACTCACAAATTGAATACAAGAGGGACGGGTACACAACGGGCTAATTCCGTCGATTGTCATCTATAAGATCTGGATTCTCCGGCCTTGATTCTAGCGCCCCTGCTTTCTTTATTGCTAAAAGCTATTACTACCACATCTTTGATCATCTTTTCCTTGCAAGCCTTTCATATTCCGATCCGACCTCGACCTGTCTCTTTACCTTCCTACTCCGCCCGCGATAAATTCTATAATCAATAATCAGCCTTCATTAAGCTACTCTAAAAACATGTCCGGAAAAGCTTCCCCGTCGTCTACTGTTGCAGCCCTTCCTGCCGCTGCCGCCACTACGAGCCTGGGCATGCGCAAGAATGGTATGTTGCTGCTATGCTAATGCGACAATATACCGCCACTTCTGCCCTGTTATTTCTCGGCTTCCCCCTTCTACTATGCTCCGCTTCTATGATGAACTCGTTACTATATAGTGCTCTATTTGTTCGAAGCTAACACCTTTTTTCTACTCATTAATAGGCAAGCAATGGCACGAGACCAAGACGGCCTTCCGGCCTAGTGGCGGCCTAACGTCGTACGAAAAGCGCGCCAAACAGCGAGTCGAGATGGCGGCCATGAAGGCAAAGGAAAAGGAGATGAAGGAGGAGAAGGAAGAGGAACGCCAACGCCGCATACAGGCTATCCGCGACCGCCGCGAGGCTAAGGCGGAGAGAGAGCGCTTCGCGCTGTTGGAAGCAAAGATGCACAGGAAGCGCGTTGAGAGATTGAAACGCAAGGAGAAGCGTAACAAGCTCATCCACTCATAGGCCTAACAGGGCATTGGGAAGCAAGGGGCCGCCTTGGAAGGAGAAAGAAAACGGAATCGATGATATCTGGGGATGTTTGGCTTTTTTCATCTTCTAGACGGCTCCATCCATAACTACATTAGCCCTCTATTTCATCTACAGACGCCCCTCAAGATAGCGAGGATGCAATAGTAGTGGGCCAAGTTGTTATTGGGTGATTTGTGCTTGGGAAATGGCGTTGACGGCGTTTGAAAAACTTGAGGATTTAAACACATTTTCTGACTCTGATGAGCATGTTCCAGACCTTGATTGACTGTTTCTACTTAACTTCGCTGTTGGATTGATTACTCATTGTGTTACTTGCAGAAAACATGAAGACGAGGATGTGTGCACCAGTACAGCTGTTAGCAGCTGTCAACATCGGTGGCTGGCATTGATTTCCAAGCGACGAAACTCGATTTGACAACCATCATCATACTTCAGCTGTCCTCATCATGACGTATTGTCTAGTGGCCCATTTTGTCTGATATAAGTTCCTCTACAGCTTGATATCGCCCACTGACTGGCCAAGTGCGGCAATTAGTTTTGTACATAACATTGTTCATCTCGAACCCGCGTCTGCCCGATCGTCACATCTTTGCAACGTGATCGCAAAAGCGACCGAATCTGTATTCACAACCTCGACGTATCCTAGCTTTTACCCAAGAAATAAACTCTACACAATAACAACCAAATACTCAGACAACTTCACGCGCTACCATTTAATCAAACTATCCACGTTATACCGATAAGCCCCTGGCCAACCATCAGCTCTGCTGAGCTTCGCAAGCCTCAGCTTTTCCTTGCTCACACTGCGCCAATCTTGGAATGGGTGTCGGCGTAGAGCAATATACTACCACCAAGAACTCTATTCATTTCAACGCATTTCTCCTGCGACCACAATCTAAACTACAGGCCAACACCACATACAAATGTCTTCCATCAATATAAATTCCCGCAGAAGTGTAGCTCGTGGATACCCTCTAGCCACAGATGTCAAAGCCAGCACATCAACGGGCTCTCTTACTTCACCTGCGTCACCATCAACGCCCTCCCCGACGGCCTCGACCTCCCTAAATAGACGCACCTATACAACCTCCTCTACTCCTAACATAACCGGAACATCACACCCCGTTTCTGTTGCGCCGCCTGTTGAGAGTATTGCTGCTGAGTTGCCCAAAATGACATCGCCGTACCGCTCTCGCCACCAGATGACGCGCTCAATTTCCGAGCTATACTCACCTGCACATCGTCGCTCGGCTTCGAAACAAGAAAGCACGCCTAGTTTGTACATATCTACTATGGCTGGATCGTCTACCTCAATATCCTCTACAACTGGCACCGGCTCTGTTGGCGGCCCAACATTAGAAACTACACCGGGCTTAACAGGAAGCGGTAGTTTGCCACAACCCCATCACCACCATTCGCAAAGAGGGAAGCGTTTGGACGCGGTACATTCCGGCTTTGTGCCAGGGCAATCATCCACACCAGCTTCAGCAGCTTCAGCAGCTTCAGCAGAGGGATTTGCTGGGGCGGAGCTTATCCCAGCGGGGACCGGGACAGGCACAGGAGCGAGTAGCTTTGTAGCTAATCCAAGTGGCGATAGCAGCCGCAGAGCAAGTCTTCTAGGCATTTCACCTAGCGGTGGAGACGCCGTGTCTGGGCGACAAACCCTCGGGTCTGGAGACGAGACACGGCAAAACCACTACATGCCAATATCAATGGCACAAAGCCAAACACAGCTTCACGCTGCTCTATGGGAAGAGCAGGTCAAGTTGTGCCAAGCCCAAAGCGTGAGGTAATTTTGCTTCCAATTTTCGAGTCTACTTTTAAATTCACACTATCTAACGCGTTGCTCTATCTTCAATAGCACTCTTGAAGAAATGGTGTCTGATCTCAAAGAATTTTCTACGTACTCTATACAATACACTGTAGAAACTTACCGTTCGACTATCGATCTGTATCTTTCACTACGACAAGCGGTTGAGAACATGCGAGCTCTTGTTGACAAATCGTCAGAGGTAACTAAAACATTTGTGAGTGAGGCAGAATCTCTCGATTCAGATGTACACAGCCAGCTAGAAGCCTTCCGCAATCTTGACCAGCAGACAAAGCGCATCAAGGAGATGCACTCGCGCATCCGCAGCGGCCGCCACAAAATGGAAGCACTCAGTATGCGTGTCGATACCGTCAAGAACACGGTTGAGCGTTGGGAGACGGCTGATGTGGAGTGGCAAGAACGCACACGCAAGCGACTTCGCTCAGTCTGGATCGTCCTCTTGATCCTGTTGGCGGTTGGTCTGGTCGTTGTGGTGGTGCAAGGCGTTGGTGTTGGTGATCTGGCACCAGATAAAATTGCTGGAAGCGCTACCGGTAAAGATGCTACAGCCAATATAGCCGTACCCGATATCGTAGAAATCGAGCAAGCTGAAAAAGTGAGTAAGAGCTCAACTATAGGCCAAGATGCGTATCCATTAGGCACGCCATCTCTGGATATAGACGCGGGTGTCTCGCAGCATGATTCAGCAACAGAGACAGGATGGGATGAGTCATTGCGCGTTTTTGACGAACTTTGACAAAAACAAGCCTTGTAATGTGGTGCGATTGTTGGATTTGATCAAGCCCATTCTGGACGTTCTCGGGAGTGTCTTACTGCGTCTAATAATCCAGACTATAATTAGTAAGCCTGAGTCTAGGGTTGGACTGGGAAGAGGGTTGTACAGCTGTATACAAATTTATGACCACTTTATTTGGTAATCTTGAATACGAATGGTGACAGAAGCAAAGAGAGATAGATGATTGACTATTCATCGCTAGACTTGGGAAACGCGTCATAATTGCGGTACTGAGTATACTTAATACATGAACGTATGCTTCTGCCTTGTCGCGATGGCTTGTGCTTTTGTCATATGGTGTAGAGGGCAGACTCCGCAACTGTGGGAGTGAGGCAGAATTAGACATTCCAGGAGCAAGAAAAGGGCCATAGGGGTGACAGGGTACTGAAATTTTGAGCTAGTAATGCTGGCTTGCAGCCTAGAATAGAAACAAAGCTAGACAGAAGTGACTACTGGCAATTCGAGTAGGTCAGCCCAACCAAGCGTAGGTACGCCTTTGGCATGAAATGGGTGCTTGGGGCAGGAAGCGGCCGAGCCAATGGAATACGCGTATAATTAGTGACTACAAGCAAAAGTTGGCTACCAAGTTTAGATGTTCAGAGAAGACAGCATGCTGCGCCTGTGGAGGAGTGAGAGGGCAAAGTGTACTGTTGCGACTGTAACGTAAAGATTGAATAATGGAGTCTGATTCAACACTGATTTGTCTTATAAGCAAAATTGGGATCTGAGATCTGTGGCTTGAACCTGTCGTACGTAACAGACTTTTGGGAGACGGAACAGCAAGTAGGAGGCTTACACGCTCTGCTTCATCGTCATAACCTGACGTAGTAGTAATCTGATTTAGTTTGGGGATATTTATTGGCTGATTAAATGTTTTTAATGCTTCTATTTTATCTGATTTGTCTCTGGGTTCCATTTCCCCACTTGCCAAAGTCAATTTCAAAGCCGTAAAGCCAAGACGCATAGACATTGGCAAAGCAATAGGCAAAGTAAAGTAAGGCAAAAAAGAGCCCCACCAGTCCTGATTTGCCATGGGATTTGTTCGTTCCCCGCTGTGGTCATCATCACATGTATATGGTACATAAGTGTACTCACGCCCACATCTGTAGCTGTGCCTGCACCTGCTCTTTTCTGGATGTATAAACTGCGACCATCTTGAAGAACAACCTTGCCCTTGTTGCTGCTGCTGCTACTGTTTTTTTTAGTTAGAGCATATTTCGCTTTCTCCAGGCTGTGCTTAGCTATTTCCTGTTTGGGGTTTTTGCTATTGCTGATAACAAGCCAAAAAGTCAAACATCGCCAATCTTAAAACAGAATCTTGCGGCGAGCAAAAGGGAGCAAGAACTTCGCTTTTTGTCCCCTTGAGCTCTCCCCGCAAGGACATAAATCCCAACTGATAGACTCCAAAAGGGACGTACCAGGTACATCTGTGCATACACCGCGCAAATCGAGCAACTACCAACGTTGGCCTCTCCGGTTCCTTTTAGCTTGCCGACCTCAAAAACAAAGTTTGATCCTTATTCAAATCTGAATCTAAATCCAATTTTATCTACATTGCTACGTTCACCAGCTCATTTATTAGTAGCTCGGCTGTCTTGCGCTGCTGCCGTTTTTTTTTTTCACTTCGTCTGTCTGGAGCTGAAGTCTGATTTCCATTTTATATTCCAATTTGCTCTTCTCTCCACATTTTTCCTCGCTTTACCTCTTCTTTGTATCTGCAAAAACCATGACCGCTTCACCAACAGCCACTCACCTCGAAGCGTCGCTACCGTCCTTCAACCCAGACGCTGTCCCACCTCCAGAGAACCCTACCATCTCCATAGCTGACTCTACCATTCCACGGTCAACACTTGCCCGTGGCGAAAGCGGCGACATTCTCTCAGAAACAGCTTCACTAAGTCTCGATGCTGCTGTGTCCTCCAGCCCTCTACCAACCCCACCGACCATCTCATCACGTGCATCGGCGCTCGCGACCAACAACAGCCAGCTAACTGGCAAGCAAGAGCACTGTAAGATCAAGAAGTTCCCTCTATGCCCCTATCCGGCTCTCTCCCTTTGGCTTCCCCTCTTCCTCCCTGCTTCTTCCGTCTGGGTGTCCCTCCCTGCATCTGTCCGCCACCTACTCTCCAAAGATCCATTCTAGGGCTATTTCCTCGTCCTATGTCACGACAGAAAGAGACTAACACACTCAATATTCTCCCTTTTACTGCAGATCTCAAGCGCGAGTTAATTTCAGAGCAGGTCAAGACCGAAATCCACGAACTCAACTCTCCCACTGCTTTGCGTCGTTTTGGCGCACCCTTCAAGTCTCACCTGGGCGAAATTTCTCCCCTTGAGTCAGAACTTCCCATTCTCCGTTACATCTTTGTTCACCATGTTCGCGATTTCCCTTTTCTCGACAAGGCTCGCGAAAAAGAGTTTTGGCAAGACAAACTGCAAGTGGTACGCAGCGAATGAATCCTGAAAGTAGGGACTCCTGAACTTCATTACTAACGGTATACATTGGTCGTTAGTTCCTCGAATCATTTGCCAGTAAATCTATATCCTCGTCTGAAGACCGCCTTGAAGAAACCAAGCGTCGGAAGCTTGCTACAAAATGTCAGAAGCTGGTCGAACTCATGATGGTTTCAGGCGTGCGCACATCATCAGGCTTTGAAGAGCGCATTAGGTTCTCAGAACTCGAGATTGTCGACAGCAATGCCATTGAAACCGGAGTAATGCATACTATTCCGGAGGGGAATTACATTAATGGCTGGGACGTCAACGTCGCAGGTGTGCGTATAAAGTCGGAAAGACGCAATATTCGCCAACACAAGCATGCAGTATGTGTTTTCTCACTTCAGCCATCGCTCCTAGAACAGTGCCAGCTAACCATTACCCTTCACATAGGAATTTATCCTTCGTGTAAAACGAAAGGGCGAGCTCGAATACTTCATCACTCGTCGTTACGGTGACTTTAGCTGTCTTCACCACAATCTCCGACTTGAACTTCCGGGAAAGATTCTCCCTAATCTACCGAAGAAGAACAAGACCGATTCTGTGGCTACAGGCCTCTTCTCTTTTGGCGACGGTCAGGATGAATCCTCCTCAATTTCATCTGGATCTACCGACCTATCAAATATCAACGCCGCAGCTTTCAATGTTAATAAGGGCGATCTTCAGTCTTCTCAAAATTCCACCTTGAAAGTCTCTAGCCCGAATATAACATTGAGCAATCGTCGTGGCTTTCTCACTGAAACTTCAGCAGGCTCTAGGGGCCACCGCAGAGCCGGCTCCAATGTTTCGCGACTGTCCAAAGGGTCATCTCCTCGGTCATCTTACGATTTCCTTAGAAGCCCACTAGCCAGTCCGTTGTCATCTTTGTCGTCAAAACGGGACGAGCCCTTTGTGGTACTAGGCCGTGAGTCGCAGCGCATCTCTATGAGAGCTTTCCTGAGGTCGCTCCTACATAGTGCACCAGTTGCACAAACCAAAGCAATGCAGGAATTCCTCACCCGTGATCCCGTCTCTCTCACTGATGATGATGTCGAAGACATAACCTGTCGTAAGATCATGGACGAAAGACGTGTGGAAGAACAGCATCAGTTCTATGAGATTGCACGCAAGCGAGCTGCTGATCTCGACGAGTACATGGAGCAGTTCCGCCAGGACATCATTGAGCGCAATGGCCTTACCAAGTTGTTTCAGGAAATTAAGGAAAAGAACACGATCGGGGACCTAAGCATTCAATACCGGAAGTTTGCTGAGTGGTTGCGCATCGAAGTAGCTGCTACTATCTACCACGTATTTCTTGCTGAGGACAACTCCCCTGAAATATTTGCTCAGGCAAAGCGCATCCACTCTCTCATCCCATACACTGTTCTCAAGAACGTCATTCGAATAGCCAATCCGGCGGCCGTCATGTCTGGTGTTTTGGATATCTTCCTTGCTCAGCCTTTTGGCACCAGATCTCTCATGCAACGCATCTTCTCTCTCACTCTTCATGATGGCATCAAGAGTTTCCAAAAGTCTATTGATACTCTGGCCCAGAAGATTGGCGACGATGTACTGGTGAACAAAATAAAGGCATACACTGAGGCAAGTGACGAAGCTAAGGACAGAATTCGCCATGACGGCGAATCAGAAGATTTAATTGTTGCCATTCTTCGGTCAGACGAGCTTCCAGGCCAGCTCTCAGGGCCACAGATGGTGCGCCTGTTCAAAGCCTATAAAGCTTTTAACAGTGCTGTTGAAAACGATTGCGACGATTCGCAAAAGTCTAATGCACAGCTTTTCTCTTACATGAAACAGCTGCTTAAACTCTGCACCCGACAACGCGACAAGTCGATGATGCTTCGTCTCATCGAGGAACCTGTAACTCTGCAGCTCTTCAGGGATCTTTTCACTATCTTCTACGAGCCCCTTGTCAGGGTCTACAAGGCTGCCAATGTGTACAACAGTGTTACCGACTTTGCGCATTTTATTGATGACATGATACAGGTTGTGGAAAAGTGTCAGGAGCAGGACGTTTCAGCAGACCCCAATCAGACCGTTCAGGCCTTTATCGATCTGTGTCAGCGCCATGAAAGCAACTTTTACAAGTTTGTTCACGAGGTCCATGTGCATGATAACGGTCTCTTTACTCAACTCATGGGTTGGATCGAAGGCATCCTGGACTTTTTGCGCAAGGGTCCTACCAACGGTACCTTGAACGTCAATGAACTCTTTGAGGGTTCCGACATTGATAAAGAGAAGGCGATTCGAGAGATCAACGAACTTATTTCATGGCAGGAAGCTCGGAAGAAATGGCATCAAGACAAGACACGCCAGAAAATGGCGGCCGAGTCGACGCCAGATGCCGGGTTTAACGCTCTCACCACAACATTCAGTGCTTCGGACTTTGGCCTAGACATGGGCGATATTGCCGAGGTCAACTATGAAGAGGAGTCTGAGAGCGAGGTTGAGATGGAGGAAGAAGATGAGCTTGACCCCATTGAGGCAGAACGCAAGAGACGGGCAAAGAGACAGGATCGCCTACGTAGAACGGCAGGCGAGCCTGTCAAGCCTGCAGTTTCTGAGGTCCACAAGCTCAAGGGAGGATTCCTGACTATGCTGCGCAGAGTTTTGGCGCAGTAAAGCAAGTGCTGGCTCTGGCAGTGTATCTAGGGTGCTCTCATTGTCTTCCATACTATTGGAGAATTGGGATTTTTTATTTCTGGGCTCATGATGTCTTTTTTTTCTTGTTTAATTTTGGTTACAGCATGAAGGAGCATGGCAAAATATCGCATAGTACAAAATTATTGATGATGCCGTTGACGTCAAGGTTGTCTTGGATCAAAAGGGAACAAGGTAGCATCTCATCATGTGAACCAAGATAGTAGTGCAACTTCATCTTGACTTAACGGCGGTGGTGCTGCTTTGTTCTTGGTGTTACGCCACATGGAGTGGAGAAAAAACATCGGAATCTGCAACGCCACATCGCCCATCAAGAGGTAGTGGGGCAGCCGGGGGACGTGCTATGAGAATGCAGAATGCGAAGATGTATGGTCAACGAACGGAAAAATAACAAGACCGGAAAAGCTTCAGCAGCCCAGTAAAGTTGGGTACTGTGGCTGAAGTTGCCTCGGTAGAGCTCGGCTAATCACGCTGGTAAAAGACCTAATTAGAAGCCCTGTGATTGGCTGGCTGTCATCGGCCAGTCAAGCTTCGATTGGCTCGAATCCTTCTTTCCCCAGTTGTTTTTGGCAAAAAAGTAGGCAAAAAATATCAGGTAGAAGAAAATTAATAGGAAAACGACAAAGGGCACAGGAGATAGCAAAGAATCCAGCAGTCGTGTACAAAGTTTGAGCTTCAGCGCAGGTGTAATGATATAAATTACTTCAGCTCTCAGACTCGTAGCAACATCTTCCAGTCTCTCAGCGTTGCACCGTGACATCTCCCTCTTTCCTAATACAGATTCATCTCGGGACTCCCTCAAGCTTCTTTCCTCGACTTTCCCCTCTGCGCCTTCCTTCGACTTTCCTTGCCCCTGCACATTTCATTCATTACATATAGATATATTTTTTTCTTCCTCTTTTCTTCTTCCACCTCCACACTCTTCTTTGATCTTTCTTGCAGGTCAAGAAGAAGACACTGTCGAAGGCCTCCCACCTTAGCGACATCTATAAGAAAACACCATGGCTTCTTCAATGGCTTTCGGACGGCTTCGTGCCGCTCCCACCGTGAGTACATCCATCTCTCTGTCTATTCCGGCCTCCGTGGTTACTCTTTCCGCTACTTGCTTGTATTGTTCGGCGGCAATCTATCATATTCAACTTTTTTCCCTTCCATCTGAATGAGCACCCCACCAGTGTTCAGATGGGCGAGCCGATGACTTAGCACTTGGCGCAAGACAAAGGCATTTACAACGGCGTTTTCTGTATTCACTCGGACCTGTCTCGACAACTGCTTTGTCACTCCGGCATGAAACATCCTCGCTGTGTCTCGATAGTACCCAGTGACCCATGGGTGTCTGCAGCTATCGATGATGACTGCTAAATAGCCGCTGCCGAATACCATGACGCCGTCCCACAACCATGTAGCGGCAGTTACATGCATGTACCTTACATCACACTAACGTAACCATCTCTTGTCCCAGCTCCAAATGGCAACCAAGGCCTTCTCCCGCCCATTCTCGTCCACGCGCAATGTCGGTAAGCGAAGCTCGTTTCTTCCCGATATCTTCTATATCTAACCTAGCCTGTGCTTCGTAGCGCGTGTCTTTGCCAACGGCCCCCTTCGTGCCAAGGAGGCATCTCCTTTCGTCAGCAACAAGTACCCCGTCATTGTACGCCTCCCCCCCCCTCATTCTCATCCTATACATACACTATTTTCTTCTTTGCTCCAACATGGGCACATCGCACAACAATTACCTGCGCCGAGATTAAAACAAAAACTAACAGCCGCTTTCGAATATTCCTCTTTCTTTAGGACCACGAGTACGATGCCGTTGTTGTTGGTGCCGGAGGTGCCGGTCTTCGTGCTGCCTTCGGTCTGGCTGAGGCTGGCTTCAAGACTGCCTGCATTTCCAAATTGTTCCCTACCCGCTCCCACACTGTCGCCGCCCAGGGCGGTATTAACGCTGCTCTTGGTAACATGCACGCCGATGATTGGAGATGGCACATGTACGATACTGTCAAGGGCTCCGACTGGCTGGGTGACCAGGACGCTATCCACTACATGACCCGTGAGGCCCCCAACTCAATCTACGAGCTGGAGAACTACGGCTGCCCCTTCTCACGTACCGATGATGGCAAGATCTACCAGCGTGCTTTCGGTGGCCAGTCTCAGAACTTCGGCAAGGGTGGTCAGGCCTACCGTACGTGTGCTGCTGCTGACCGTACTGGCCATGCTCTTCTCCACACCCTCTATGGCCAATCCCTACGCCACGACACCAACTACTTCATTGAGTACTTTGCTCTAGATCTGCTTATGCAGGATGGCGAGTGCCGTGGTGTCATTGCTCTCAACCAGGAAGATGGTACTCTGCACCGCTTCTTTGCTAAGAACACTGTCCTAGCCACCGGTGGCTACGGACGTGCCTATTTCTCGTGCACATCTGCCCACACCTGCACCGGTGATGGCAACGCCATGGTGTCTCGTGCCGGCCTTCCTCAGCAAGATCTGGAGTTCGTTCAGTTCCACCCTACCGGTATTTACGGCGCCGGCTGCCTGATCACCGAGGGCGCTCGTGGTGAGGGTGGCTACCTGGTCAACTCGGAGGGTGAGCGCTTCATGGAGCGTTACGCCCCTACTGCCAAGGATCTCGCTTCCCGTGATGTCGTTTCCCGCTCCATCACTCTAGAAATCCGCGAGGGCCGTGGTGTTGGCCCTGACAAGGACCACATGTTCCTGTCCCTGAGCCACCTTCCCGCCGAGGTTCTTGCCGAACGCCTGCCCGGTATTTCTGAGACCGCCGCTATTTTCGCTGGCGTCGATGTTACCAAGCAGCCTATTCCCATTCTTCCCACCGTCCACTACAACATGGGTGGCATCCCCACTCGCTGGACCGGAGAGGTGCTTAATGTTAACGAGAAGGGCGAGGACGTTGTTGTCCCTGGTCTGTACGCCTGTGGTGAGGCCGCTAGTGTTTCTGTTCACGGCGCCAACCGCCTGGGTGCCAACTCTCTCCTGGATCTAGTGGTCTTTGGCCGCGCTGTTGCCCACGACATTCGTGACAAGTTCACTCCTGGTGCTGCACTTTCTCCTGCTGCCGCTGACATTGGCTCCCAGTCCATTGCGGACCTAGACGCTATCCGCGTTTCTGACGGCCCCCGCCGCACTGCCGACATCCGTCTGAGCATGCAGAAGGCCATGCAAACCGACGTCAGTGTGTTCCGTACTGAAGCCTCGCTTCAGGATGGTGTTCGCCGTGTGACCGAGGTCGACAAGACCTTCAAGGATGTCGGAATTGAGGACCGCTCTATGATCTGGAACAGCGATCTGATTGAGACCCTGGAGCTGCGCAACCTGCTGACTTGCGCGTAAGTTTATCATTCCCCCGTTGACCCCTAAAAGCCTCCTGGTAACTCAGAATCGTACTAACTTTGCTGCTTATAGTATCCAAACCGCGACTTCCGCCGTCAACCGCAAGGAGTCCCGGGGTGCTCACGCCCGTGAGGACTACCCCGAGCGCGATGACAAGGAATGGATGAAGCACACTCTGTCCTGGCAGAAGGATCCCCATGGCAAGGTCGACCTGAAGTACCGCAATGTCATCTCAACCACGCTGGACGAGAACGAGTGCAAGCCCGTTCCTCCTTTCAAGCGTGTGTACTAAGAAGACTTAATGTGTTTATTTCTGCCATTTTCCTGCCTCTTTTTGTACTCTTTTCTTTGCTCCTTGCTTTTTGAACCGGCGATTGCTTCTTGTTTTCTTTCTTTTTCTATCTACTCTTTCCAAATGGCTTCCATCGGGCTCAAGGCACTTTGGCTTGGTCCTCCTTCTGCATTCCTCATATGTACAACACCATTGACGACTCACAGTCAACCCCCTTCGCCGCCAATCATACGGCTAGCCCTAGTTTTCTTGAAGTTATTAGGAATCCTACACCAACGGGGAAGAGGCTTAACAACGCTGTATAAAAGGGCTTTTTCTTCTTTTCACCTTAGAATTTTTTTCCTATGTACTAAACCAAGTGTAATATCCATCTGCCTAATATCTGTGTGTGTAAACTCTGGTGTATGATGTATCAGGCTTGGTATACGGTACAACCGCACGTACCACCTACCATTCTACATTGTTGGCGAAAAATGAGAATCTGAGCTAAATGCCGTAAGGGTTCTATGTGACAAGGGCTTCTTGTGCAACCATCGCCATATTCTGGCAGTTACGACTGACAGTTTGGTGTTCCTTCCTTCTGTGTGGCAACACATTCCACTCTGGTCAGGACCTTTGTTGTTGCTTGGTCGTAGCCAAGTTTTTGTCCGTCGTGATACATGTCCTCAAATTCCCCGTCCTTTTTTAGTCTTGCACAACAACAACTCCTATGATCATGCCTATCTTCTCGCATGCCTTATTTCCTAATACACTTCATGAAGCCCTGTCATCGGGTGTTTTCTATCTTTCCCTATCTACTATCTTGAGCATTTTTATCTCTTTTTCCTGTGTATTCATTATCTGGTGTTGGCAGATTAGCGCCGTGGTTTTTATTGATAATTGGATCATCGACGATCTGGAGGGTGAGTTGTGCCATAAAGACAAACAAACAGCCCGCACGTTCTTGGCGTAGCCCAAGCCATTGCCGACCTCAGGCCTCACGCTGACCAAAATCCTGACAGAGATTGCCCCGAACCATCCTTTCTTCTTCCCTCCGCCGAACCGAACCTCCTCGTCATGGATGACACTCTGATGTGCATAGAGGATAGCCTTCTCACGCCGAAGAAGCGACAAAACCCGCTGAGGATAGCAAAGTCTACCACTGTCTTCTCGGGAAAGCCCGGGTTTATCCCCTGTATTGGTACTATGTCTCTAGGGAAGCCTTCGGAATGTCCACTGCTAGCTAAGCTTCGAGTAGCCCATGATATGCAGTTCAAAGGCATCGAATTATTCTAGCCAGATTTTGTCGACTTTGTCAAGCGTTCATTTGGCCCCAATATTGCAAGCTATACACGTGCGGCCTGTGTGGTCCGAGATTACAGCAACCACCTAGGTTTGACTATCGTCAGCGTACAGCCCTTTGCCAACTTTGACGGGCTCATATGCCCAGAAGAGAAGAAAAGGATCAAGACAGCGTTTACTGATGTATGGGTTGAAATCTCCGACATCCTGGATGTCAAGATGGTTGGGGTTCCGGCCTCGTATGGCAATGACGAGGATTCTCTTTCAGGCAACCTCAATCTCATCTCACAAGACGTCAACTGGATTTCCAAAGTGTTGTGGAAAAGTCCCGGTGTCAAGGTTGGATACGAAGCTCTGTGTTTCTCGAAATGGATCACAACATGGCAGGCGGCCCTAAAGATAATCAATGACTCAAACTACAAGAGTGTCACAAAGGGCCGCCCACCAAGTACCAAACTCATAATCGACACCTTCAACCTCTGTGGAAGCACTATTGCCAATCCAACTACGCCAAAGGGGCTTGAGATGAACGGACATCTAATACTTGGCAAAAGCCTTCATGATTTGAAGAAGGCCGTAGCCGTGAACAAAGGCATCATCTGTTTAGTCCAGGTTGCAGATGCCAAGCGCCTCATGAGCCGGACCTCACACTCTCATGGGATAAGCGAGAAGGAAGCCAAGATGAACTGGAGCCGCAACCACCGACTATTCCCAGGAGAGAAAAAACGGGGGGCTTACCTGCCTGTGCTAGAGATTCTCCGCGAGATCACAAACCCGGACGGGATTGGATACAAAGGTTACATCAGCCTGGAAGTTTTCATGGGTCCACATAACGAAGAGCTGATTGACAAGATGTACCATTCCATGGCAGCTTCGTATAGGCTTGATCATGCGGGGGCCTTGGCTCTGCCAACTGCGGTAGCTTTAGAATGTGGCCACCGGGCACGCACGAGTTGGATGCTACTATGTGCCGAGCTTGGATGGCAATCGGACTGGACGCCCAAAATTGGAGTTGTGTCTGATGAGTTTTAGTCTTGTAGGATGCTAGATGCTAGATGCTAGAAATAAATAGCATGGCGCTCAAGGAGGGGGCTAGGTAGCATGCGCGGACATGAGCCTCTTGATTTAGAGCCTGATTATCATTATTTGCAAACTTGCCAAAGCGAGCACAATGGAGTGTGTGTTTTTTGTTTCTCAGTTTTGACCTGTTGCGATTTGCCGTATTCCACGAACAGACGTAGCTTATAGGTGAGTCCGGTATATGCAAGTATGTGTGTATGCGGACGCAAAAAGAAAAAAAGGCAACAGAGCTTGTGAGGCCATGCCTGTGTGTTTTCAAGCTAGGCAGTCATGTGAATGGGGGTTGAATCGTCTCTAAACTCGTGCTGCATTGCAGCTGTAATGCACATGTGAAGGGAGTGAGCGCTTTGGGTTTTATTGCAAGGCAGATATTAAAAGCAAACAAAAGGAGGCGATGTTTAATGTTTAATGTGAGGGAAGTCTTGATTTTGTTCCTGTATAAGGCTGTTTATATTGGCGATGTCTGATGTTTTGGGGGCCAGAAGCTAGACTATGAATACTACTGGCTGGTGGTCTTGCCCAGCAGGCCGGGTCAGGGTCTGGCGCCGCCCCATTGTTTTACGACAGGCTGTAATTTTAGGGGGCGAGGCACTATACTTGTCCTATCTTTAGCACGGGAATCCCCTATAGAAACGAGTGCCTTGCCGTTCGTTCTTGAGAAGAAGTGATGACATACAACCACCCGTATCCGACGGAATTGCAGCGTCATGAATAACGACAGGGACAGGACGGAGACGAGAGAGGAAAAAAAGATGGATGGATTTTAAGCATTTTAAACATATTCTCATGGGCCGGCAAAGCCCCCACTACGAATTAACGGTGATGGCGATTGGGGGGGGGGGGGGGGGGGGGGGGTCATAATGTGTATGCTTGTTATGCATGTGAGGGTCACAACAGAGATTCTGATTAACTGTAACCTTCGATGAGAGAAGGGACGAGGAAGGAAGGAAAGCGAAATTAGGCCGTCGGCAAGCAGATGGCAAATCAGCGACAAGACGCTAGCCAACAACAACGCGCAGCTGATTATGGCTTGCTGTGGTGGATGGGATGAGTCTGTCTGTCCTGTTGTCCATATTGGGCAACAAATATCATCCGTTGCGGTGTAGTCTCCTCAATCTTTTCTGAGCCAATGATTTTTAAGATTCTGATTCCAGCACAAGGAAGTCTGTGGAATGAGGTGAACTAGGACAAAGGGCTGGAACTATGGAATTCATGGCCTAATTGGTCCATTCTTCGCCTGTAAGCGAAGAACGAGGCATACAGAGGCGAGGGACACAGAGACACGTTTCTCAAACAAGAAAGTTGAAGTCAGGGTGGTAGTGGAGAAAACAAAGGGGGATGTTGTGTTGAGTGTGTAGGGTTGTGATGTTAGGGTTTATGATAAGGAGCAGGGTTAAGTCTGTTCCATCCTTGGGGGGCTTGGGAAATACGCTAGCTTCGTGCTTCTTCTTTTTTTTTTCCCCTGACATTGTTGTGTGGATGCAGGGGTGCTGGTGCTGTCCTCGTGATTTTCCCGGGGGCTTTCGTTTTTCTTTTGCCTTGAAAACAATGACGCAGCCGATTTCAATTGCAGGGAAGAGAAGGTGAAACAAGCCCCCCCGTTCATGGGTGGCGATAAGTTACAAGTTGGTTGAGCAAGCTAATTTTATAGGCCGGAGAAAAGCAAGGGTAAACAAGAGACTCTGCCATGAGTTGGATGGGGGAGACAAGAGATGGGGCACGAGAGACGGGAGACGAAGAGAGACTGGATATCTAATCAAAGAGGCAAGCATGCAGGCTAGCTGCGTGCGGGAGTTGCTACTACTACCTATGATGTACAGAGTACATTAATGGAAACTTGGCACGTGTCGATGAAGAGCAGGGGCCAGATGGCCAAGGAGATTGACGAACAAGAGTTGGAGGGGAGCAGATGAAAAGAGGATACCAAAGAACGGACCGAGAAG
>JAZBQP010000150.1:0-59163 GCA_038407015.1 Ceratocystis ficicola
GCCGAGCCAGCGTAGGGACTCCGTTCGTGGTGTGGCTTGGACGGTGCCTAGGCCCTTGATAGTAACAGAAGGGGATTCTCTGACCGGTCTTGTACCCCGAAGGTGTATGAGTGCTGTCTTGTCCGGGCCGAGTTCCACCCCGTTGTCTTCTGTCCAGTCCATGACTATCTTCATCACGTACTCTATGGTGCGGCAGTTGACCGTGCCGTCCCCGAAAAAGTCCGGACTCGAAAATCCGGTCACATATAGACTTGGCTAGGAAGAGAAAAAGTCCGACAATGGCCTTCATAGCTCAGTTGGCAGAGCGCGACACTAGTAATGTCGAGGTCAGCGGTTCAAATCCGCTTGAAGGCATCGTCATCTTTTTGGCCAGCAATGCTACTCATATGACCTATGTTAGGGCTAAACCCAAACTTGTCTTGACATGTATTCTTTTTTTTGTTAATGTAGAAAAACTTGGAATGAATCACCAAGCCTCGCAACTAAAGTGCTCAAACACAATCACAAGGATCAGACTTTGGCTAAGTACAGGACGGAACAGAGGTAGCTTCAAGAAAATGGCAAGCTCATCTTCTATTTAGCTCGTGCTTGAGTTGCACTATACCTTCTTGTAAGCACGGAAAGAATAAAAAGAAGAGAAAATCAATGTTTGGAGAGCTAGCTATTTGCAAGCACCTATTTTACAATAGCTATTCAGCATGGTCATCTACTATACATAGGTTTCTCCTACCATCCCCCAGCTATACTCAATACTTCGTGCCTCGTGGTCCTCACATAATGTTTTTCAAGGGCGCTGTAGGCCGGCCTCATTAAATGTCATCACTCTGTTACAAAAAACAAATGTGTCTAGTATATTTGCGTATCTTGATCTAACTATTCAATAGGGGAGACTGGGGACCCTTGCGGCAGACTACCCTCTACTACCCTCTTCACTGGAAGCCCTCCTTCGACCGAGAGGCTAACGCTGCTATCCGTCAGGAAGGAGTCTACCAATTTGCACAAGGGCTCTGGCCATCGCTGTTTTCTCAGACGTGTTACCAGCTTGTTTTTCCTGACCGCATCAACAGCGCCTTCTATGTCGAAGGTGACAATTGATCTGATCTTTCGCAGCTTCGATTCGCCGATGACAGCATGCGCCAGTTTTCAAGTGAGATCCGTGGCAGCTCTTCTCGGGACTGCTGAAGCATAGTTCCGTGGGAGGATGTTCAACTCTACTGCTTGCGCAGCAAGTCTTCTGGCCACCATCCCTTCCAGGCTTTTCCCCAAGGTTGAACTTGAACTTGAATATATTTAACGTCTACTGGAATCCCCAAGGTTGACAGGAGTGAGATCAGTCTGTAGCTCCTCGGGTGTGACTTGTCCGGTTTCTGTTTCGGGATCACCACCATTGTTGCCGATTTAAAATTCTTGGGGTGGTATCCTAGCTCTATACATAGGCCGAATGGCTTTGTTATTTATTCAGCAAAGGAAGGCCATGCTGTCTTCCAGGCTGTGTTTGGGATGCCATCTTCTCCCGGCACTGTGTTCCCAGCGTGGAAAACTGCTCCCCTGACTTCTTCCCGTGTAGGGCGCTCCCACTGCCGCGCCCTTAGGTTAGATCAATTACCGAGGGAGACGACCTGTTGGAGAAGCAGGTGTTGTCATCTATCTCGTTGAGTAAGGTCACTGCTTCTCGTTCCATCCAGTCATGAATCTGGTCGCAGTCGCTTGAATCTTTCTTCTTGCTGTCCCACAGCTGTGAGTGCAGATTCAGGTCTCCCACGAGTATCATCTTCTTGTCTCTGACTGTTTCTTGTGTCTTCTTCAACGCTATCCCCCTTTCCGAGTCTCCTGGGTTCGCATTGTACACGTTCGCGATGTGTAGTCCCTGTCCCGCAAGTTCTACAACCATCACATTCTGGTGTCCGCCTCCACTGGTAGGGACTATCGTGGCTGCCAGTGTCTTCTTGGTGTAGGTCAGAGCCCTTTAGGGGTCTTCACTCTTTCCCAGAGGGATCATGAGTTTGTACCTTGAATCTCTGACCGATGTTTGTGCTTCTGGGGGACCTGTAATGCATGGTTCTTGTATACATATCACGTCTACCCCTTTCCTACCTGCCTCTTCTATCAGGGCCTGTTGGTTTCGCTGTCCTTTGCGTGCATTGAACTGCCAAACTTCTAGCTTCCTCGTAGAGTTTCTCTTGTTTATATTCATAGACTAGATTTTAGGCAGTTCGTCTTTCCTCGCCTTCTTTCGCATGGATTTTCTTAGGCCTTGGAGGGCATCAGGTGTTCTGAAGGTGAAATCGCATCTGATTACCTCCGAGGCCTTTCTTTTGTCGCCTGCATTCACGACCAGGGCGTCCCCCTCATCTTCTAGATGTTCCTCCATTTCTGGGCTTTCAGCTGTTTCTTCTGGCCCTTCCTCCTGGGCCTCGGTGCATTCCATCAGGTCCACACGGGAATAAGCCTAGAGCCCATCCTCAGTTGCCTAGGGACCTTTGTACCAGCCGCCGGGATTTTGACGATGAACGTCTTCTCGTTTCCTCTGGTCTTTGAGGTCATGTATACTGGAGCAACCTGCGTCGCCTACTTGAAATAGTCGCCAATGATCTCTTCACTGACCTCTACAGCCTGGCCGCACCAGTTCAGGTTGCGCTCAATCGGGCCGATCAGGTAGGCGTCTGTGTTGACTGCTCGAACTATCTCGGTGCCTGATCCGATGTGGTTCTTAATTTTGTCACTCTTCTCTAAAAGAGTCGAACGACCGTCTTTGTTCGCCAGAAGTGCGAAGCCACTCTTGGTTTTTTGCACGTCTTTCAGAGCTTTCTTCAGCTCCGGATCCAGTTCCCTCAGTTTGGCCGACATCAGGATGCTCTCGCAGTCGTGCATTTCATTCTCAGCGCTGACTCTTACCAGGACTCTGTTGTCCTGGCGGGCTGCTGGCTGCGAGTACCGGCTGGTGGGGGCGCTCACAGCTGCCTTGCGGCGCGTGACAGTCTGCCACTCGCCGCCCTGTTTGGCAGCCTCGTGGGACTTGGGTCTTGCAGCAGCACTCTGTGTGTCTGTTGGCTTTGGAGCGGCTCTCTTCACTATCTCTGCGAAAGATGGGGCCCCCTTTCCTCCAGGCGCTGAGCTCGGTGCTCCGTCCTGTGCCTTTCCCTGTCTATCCAGGGCCTTTCTTGCGGGTTCGTCCGCGGGCCGGTTGTGCCAGCCCCCTTTACTTCCCGTCAGGACGTAGTCCACTGCCTCCTCCGCTCTTGAGAGGATCATTCTCTTGACGGCTTTTGCCGTCTCTTGATCTCCTTCGCGCTCGCACTGCGCTTCGAAGCTCTGCATCAGGGGTATGATCAGCCTCGCGACTGTAACCCTGCGTTTCTCGAAAGCGCGGTCTCGCGCTTCAAGACTCCTCAGCAGGTTAGACATTGTCTATCCGCTGCTTCTGGGCTCTTTATCCGCTGTTAAATATGTGATATATGACTTCTTTTGTCGTTGCTCTCTCGATTGGAAATTCAAGGGTTGCTTAGGGCTACCTCCTTTTCCGAGGGTTGTAGGAGGGAAGTTTTTTGACTCTTGGTTTTCTGCACGTCTTTCAGAGCTTTCTTCAGCTCCGGGTCCAGTTCCCTCAGTTTGGCCGACATCAGGATGCTCTCGCAGTCGCGCATTTCATTCTCAGCGCTAACTCTTACCAGGACTCTGTTGTCCTGGCGGGCCGCTGGCTGCGAGTACCGGCTGGTGGGGGCGCTCACAGCTACCTTGCGGCGCGTGACAGTCTGCCACTCGCCGCCCTGTTTGGCAGCCTCGTGGTACTTGGGTCTTGCAGCAGCACTCTGTGTGTCTGTTGGCTTTGGAGCGGCTCTTTCGCCATCTCCGCGAAAGACGGGGCTCCATTTCCTCCAGGCGCCGAGCTCGGTGCTCCGTCCTGTGCCTTTCCCTGTCTATCCAGGGCCTTTCTTGCGGGTTCGTCCGCGGGCCGGTTGTGCCAGCCCCCTTTACTTCCCGTCAGGACGTAGTCCATTGCCTCCTCCGCTCTTGAGAGGATCATTCTCTTGACGACTTTTGCCGTCTCTTGGTCTTCCTCGCGCTCGCACTGCGCTTCGATCAGGGGTATGATCAGCCTTGTGACTGTTTGTTTGTTTGTTTGTTTGTGTTATTTAACGTCTACCTACTGGCTGTTTACAGCAGTATGACGTTATGTTCTGGACGGAAGCAGAGTGGTTGATGTTGTCTTACACTACTGCTTCCGGGCAGTCAGCAGTTGCAGGTGTACATCGGCTTCAAGTATCTCCTATGACTTTTTAGGGACCGGCTTGGCAGCCAGGAGGCTTTTCCGCCTGCCGTTGCCCGAAGGCGTCCCTGCTGTGTGTGGTTCTAAGATTGGTTGTCTGGTGTTTTTGGGTCGTGGTGTCCTGCCGATATAGTTAGTAATCTAGTCTGCGAGGCCAACGGCCATCTACCAAGGCGCCTTGCGACTGTACCCTTGCGTTTCTCGAAAGCGCAGTCTCGCGTTTCGAGACCCCTCAGCAGGTTGGGCATTGCCTATCCACTGCTTATGGACTTTTTCGCCGTTGCTTTTGGGTTGCTCGTATGTGTTCGGTGTGTGTTCGATGTGCTTTTGTTGGCTGCCGCAAATCTTTTGCTGGCAAGGCTAATTTTTTATTTGTTGCTGTATTTAACGTCTAACCCCATTAGCGAAAGCTGTCAATTCGACGGTGGCTAAATTTTTCCGATGTGTCATAAGGGTTAGGGTTAAACAAAGCCATTGTTAAGCCACATTAAGAGTCCTCCATCATGTCGAAGGCGTAATTGGTGTAGTGGTAACATTAATCGTTGCCATCGTAGCAATGATTTCGATTAGCCCTGGGTTCGATTCCCAGATTACGCAGCTTTCTTTTTATGTCATCATCTACGCTTGAGGTCATATTCACCATCTTTTTTAATCTTCCTCGCGGATTGTGTGTGGTGAAATTTGGGCCTAGAAATTTTGGGCATTTTTTCACTGAGCTAGTTCTAACGGTCGTAGACATTACTCATTTAGCTCATCTAGCGGGATACCACCAAGAACAGCAAAAACACAAGCGCAAATAGAATGACGATAGGTACTAAATGGGCATAATGGGATACGTTGCTCTAGTTAGCAAAGTAGATGAGATATAACTTCGTTGTCCATGATTATGAAGAGAATGACTTGGTCTAAATGCTTATTTTGCGGGATAGGCAATAGCTGTCCGCTGAGAGGCCTCGTTGAAGTCTATCAATACTCATTAGGTCACAAGCTTAGATTCACAACTATTTATACCTAAATCAACCATGGCTGTACACAAAGCGTGATCGTAGCGCGAACTCCCCATCATCAATATCACACCTTGTAGAGAAGCTGGTGATAGTTGAAATTCACTTCTGCATTTAATTCTGCATTTAATTCTGCATTTAATTCTGCATTTAATTATCCTACATTTCAAACACCCTCCCAGAAAAAAAGAACAATCCAAAAACACAATAATCATCAACACCCAGCAAGTTTAGTCACGCTTCAGCTTACTCCCTCGCCCTAGATCTTGGTCTTGGGGTTCTGCACCAACTCAGCTCCTGCGCCGCTAATAGCCATCTTGCCTGTTTCCTTGACTTTAGTCTGGAAGATAACCTTGTTGCCCTCTTTCCACATCTCAGTCACCAGAGTCTGGCCTGGGTTGACTGTACCCGCAAAGCGGACTTTGAAGTTCTTAAAGGCTCCATAGTGCTCATATACCGCCTTTCCAGCTATACCAAGCGAGCACAAGCCGTGTAAAATAGGAGTTTTGAAGCCTCCGACCTTTGCGAAGCTTGGGTCAATGTGCAGCGGGTTGTAGTCGCCACTGAGACGGTAGATGGCAGCCTGATCCTCACTGGTCTTGCTCTCGACGACGGAATCAGGGGTACGCGCGGGTGGCTTGTTAGCAGCAGTACTGGGGCCTCGATCACTAGGCTTGCTCTGGCCACCAAAGCCGCCACAGCCACGCAAGAAGATGGTTGACTCGTTGTAAAACACTTCCTCGCCGGTAGCTTTGTCAACCGTGGTTACGCCGGTCTTGACAATGGCAGCAGCGCCCTTGTCAACAACCTCCAGCAACTTGGATCTAGAAATTAGGGCGCCCGATGTAGGGATAGGGAACTTCTTGATTTCCAGGTACTGCTCACCATGAAGGAGCATCATGGGGCTGAAGTTGGGTACAATGTCATCGAAGCTCCATGGAAGCTGAGCATTGAACGGCGGGATTACACCAAAGGTGGGTAGAGCCTGAAAGTCATCAGCGCCCTCGAAAACGTACTTGAGCTGGTCTGACTTGGCACCAATACCGATATTGTACAGCAACACGTCCCGTTCCTCAAACTTGTATTCACTGTCAATGGAAGCACTTTTCTTAGCTTTTTCAATGGACTCCAGGTAGTTGGTCTCATGGTTGGGATCGCTAGTCTCGTCTGAGCTTGACAAATTGGCAACCATCTTCTCGATCGAATCTTGCGCCTTGAAAGGATGATCAGCACGACCATCATCGAAGTTGGTAATCTTGTCCCATTGCTTCAGGATAGCCTCGGGAGTTAGAGGAGTCTTTATGGGGAACCCGTGGCCTCCTGTGCGCTGCCAGCGAGTTTGTCCACACCAGCCGCTTCCAACTTCGTACAAGCCACCCGTAGGGTTGGGGCACTTGTCGCTGGACAGGGCAAGGACAAGCGGGGCAATGTAGTCAGGCTTGAAGGCCTGTACAAGCTCCTCTGGCAAAACTGTCTTGGTCATGGCAGTACCAGCATTGGGGGCAATTGTGTTGACGAATATGTTGTACTTGGCGCCCTCAAGCGCAAGAGCCCGTGAGAAACCCAGAATGCCACACTTAGCAGCAGCATAGTTGGCCTGCCCGAAGTTACCGTAGATACCACTGGTGGAGGTGGTGTTGACTACACGACCATATTTTTGCTTGAGGAAGTACGGCCAAGCGGCTTTAGTGATCTTGTAAGTGCCACGGAGGTGCACATTCATTACAGGGTCCCACAGGTTGTCGTCCATGTTGTTGAAGGCCTTATCGCGGAGGATACCAGCATTGTTAATAACAATGTCGATGCGGCCAAAGGCATCAATCGCAGCCTTGACCACGGCATCGCCATCCTCAGCCGAGGCTTTGACGCCAACAGCCTTGCCGCCCATCTTTTTAATCTCTTCCACGACGGTGTCTGGATTCGCGAGATCATTTACAACCACTGAAGCTCCATGCTTGGCAAAAGCTAGGGAGTAGACGCGACCGATACCAGCACCTCCACCGGTAATCAAAGCAACCTTTCCAGAGAAGTCAAGCTTCTCAGAAGGAGGTGCTGATGTCATCTTTAATGAGTCCTCTAGTAAAGTAAGGAAGTCATTGGGGCCTGACGGATATTGGGGGCTGCTAAAGTCGGTAACCTTTTTCCAGTTTTGTAGCACTGCACCGGGGGTGTATGATTCGTCGGCCTTTAGCAGCAGACCGGAAGAGCGCTCCCAACGTAGCTGAGCAATGTGACCGCCACCGACTTCAAATATGGATCCTGTCTCCTGGTTGCCTTTGTGTACAAGAACAGCAACGAGCGGGACGACCCATTCGGGACCTAGGTTCTTCAGTAGGTCTGGAGGCATAACTGTCTCCGTCATGCGGCTAGCGGCAATGGGTGCAATAACGTTGCAGAGAATGTTGTACTTGGCGCCTTCCTTAGCCAGAGTCTCAGTAAAGCCAACCATGGCCATCTTGGCGGCAGAGTAGTTGGTCTGGCCAAAGCTACCGAATAGGCCCGCAGCAGACGCAGTGTTGATGACGCGACCGTACTTTTGCTTACGGAAATGGGGCCATGCGGCGCGAGCGCATTTGAACGCGCCCTTGACGTGTACCTTCATTATAAGATCCCAATCGGCATCTTTTTGGTTTTTGAAGCTGACGTCTCGCAGAATTCCGGCATTGTTGATGAGGATATCGATGCGACCAAATGATTTTATGGCAGTGTCGATGATGCGCTCTCCATTCTCGACTGAATCGTAGTTGGCGACCGCTTTGCCACCAGCGGCCTTGATTTCGTTGACGACGACATCGGCGGTCTGCAGATTTAGAAGGTGAAGCGGTTAGCAGTTGTGTTCACATGTAAACAGGCGACTCTAAATGAGGGATTGCGGCTTGATGTACCTTTGAAGATGATCCCTCGCCCTTAAAGGATACACCAAGATCATTTACTACTACGCTGGCACCACGCGAAGCAAAAAAAGTAGCGTAGGCCTTGCCGAGACCGCCGCCAGCACCAGTAACGACAACGACCTGGCCGTCGTAGCGTAGTTCAGACATGGGGAACGGAGCTTAGAGGAATGAATGGAAGAGAGCAGAAGGGCTTTTGGGCGATGAAGTAAGCTGCTGGTCCGAGATTCGCAATAGACAGTAGATAGAGAGATTGAATAAATGAAGCCGTAAATTGGCGGAATTAAATATGTGGACAAGATGATGTTAGAGGAAAGGGGAAAAATTCAAGTCAAAGAAAGGGAAGAGAGAAAGCTGAGTCAAGCCATATTATAACTAGCACAACATGCCGAGGTGCTTTGAAAACGGCAGGCACGAGCTTTGCTATTGCTTCTTATCCTGTGAGAAGCTCTTCCTTGTTCAGGCTGTTGCGCCTTCCTGTTTTCCTGCGGCGCTAACTGCCACAGGCGGTAAGCTGTGGCAACTTAGGGGTGGCTATGGGGAACAGTCCGCTGTAAGCACCCAGGCTTTAGGTAACTGAGCGAGGGTTTATCCTGAGCCGAGGTTTGCAGGGGGGAGATCAGACCGAGGAGCTACTAAAGGCATCCCGGCACATGAATCTGGCTTGAGAACTACAGCGAATGCCGCTCTACAGGGGAGCATTGCTAGCTTGAAGCCCTGATAAGTATTGGAATTCTGCTGATGAGCTAGCACTGTTTCATTGGAGCTGCAGCCTCTTTTTGTAGGAGAAAATGGCTAGAGCTCACATGCAGCAATGGGCCATTCACATGCTTGTTCAACTACCCCAAATTTCGTATCAAAATACCAAGTCCCCAATCTGGAAGCTTCCACATTTGCAATCGGACCATCATCGGTAGATCACAAGACTTTGTTCCTATGGCTCCGCAAGTTCAGCCTGAGGCCTCGGCATCGGCATGACCCGATTTAAATGCCGAGTGCTACTGCTTCACGGACAAGCCGCCGAAGACTTCGGATTGGTCCTGTGGGAGAGTCTCAAACGTGCACTCCGATGACATCAAGTAGAATGTATCTCTCGAATGCGGGTCATCGTGCATAGCCTATCACTAACATTAGAAGAAATGCACCTGCCTCAAAAATGCAGGGCTTCTTTCATTCGCACTCCTACAACTCCTAACACGCCCAGTACTTTTCACATACCAAATCACCATGCCCACTGATGATAAGAGCCCCATCTGCATCCCTTTTATTCTCACCCAATTATCCGAATACTGCCCTCCACCCACTCTCCCCAACTGCCCCCTTTTCATCGGCCTCAACGGGCCTCAGGGCATTGGCAAAACTACCCTTGTCACTGCCCTTTCGCGCTCCCTGACCGCCCACGACATTCCACATCTCGTTTGTAGTATTGACGACTTCTACCTCACACGCAATACCCAAGCCGCGCTTGCCGTTTCCCACCCTAATAACCCGCTTCTCAGCCACCGCGGCGAGCCAGGAACGCACGATGTACCGCTACTTCTCAACGTTCTAACGGCTCTAGAGCGTGGCGAGCCTACAGGCATCCCACGCTATGACAAGGCCGCTTTTAGCGGGCTCGGCGATCGTGCACCCAAGGCGGAGTGGACGTCGGTGAACGCGCCGGGCGAGCGAAAGGTTCGTGTTGTTCTGTTTGAGGGCTGGTGCGTAGGTTTCCAAGCGCTGCCGGAGAGCGACATTGTCGCTAGGCATGCGGATACAAGCACAAGAACGCTACACATGCACAGTCTGGAAACCCTACTTGAAATAAACGAGTATCTGAAAACTTACGATGTGGTCACGGAGAAATTTGGGTCGTTTATCCACATAGCAGCCTCGGACATCATGTTCGTGTATGAATGGCGCCTACAGCAAGAAAAAGAGCTTCGCAAGGAGAGGGGCATTGGCATGACAGACGAACAGGTCGTTACTTTTGTCGATGGTTATTTTCCAGCCTATGAGCTATATCTATCAAGCCTACGCCAATACACACCCCGGAAGTCAGGAACCACAGGGCGCTGCCTACAAATTTTAGTTGATAGGGACAGAAATGTTCTAGAGCACTATATAGTATAACACATGCAGGAAACCGCCATACAAGATAAAACATCATGGAATAATTCCGTCTACAATATCACCTTTATCTCATATATGTAAAACACCCTAACTCCGGCTACCCCAAGGCAAATGCTAAGTAGGTTGAGTAAGCCTACCAGCTGAGACAAGAAAAGCACCCTTGCACTGAACCTCAAAGCTCATCTCCAACAACTTTTAGGCCATTGTGCTTCATCTTGTTCATCTTGCGTTCAATCGAATCGTGCTTTGTACGCACTTGCTCTTCGCGGCTAGCTACCTCGGATTCAAACTGGCCCACTATCGCCCGTCTATCTTTGCGTGCCTGGATAACTTGCTGTACCAAGTCCCCAAACTGATCTAGGAACCAATCTCCCGACCGCTCCCAGTCCGTAACTGTCATGCGTGAGAAGAAATCCCTTTGATCTGCGTCGGTACGTGTTTTGTAGTGTAAGAGCTGAGCTGGCAGCGTTTCGCCATGGCCGACTGTTGTTTGGAGGGCAGGCGCGACGGCAGGATCATAGTCAAAGGGCTGGCTCTTGAGTTCAGAATAGGCCATTTTTTGGAGGACACTGTCATCGTAATCGTAACTAGGTCGTCGGCGCTTCTGAAAATTGCTCTCGCTTGTGGCCCGCGCCATTTTAGACAATATACTAGATAGCGGGGGCCGTGACGTCAGAGGCGGGGCGTGTACCGCCCCTTGTGCTTGTTGCTGAGGCAGATGCGGCTTTGAAGCCATTTTCACGGCAGTCTTTCGTGTTGCTTTAGGTGTCGGTTGGTCAGAAGCCTCGCTTTTGCTGCCAAATACATCGTCGTCATCCATCTCATCTTCATCCAGTAACGAGTCTAGGTCATCATTAGCAAGATCCAAGCCTGTTTGGCGATGAGGCTGCATGGGACGCGGTGCAACGGGATGTTGGATGGCATTTTTGCGGAAGTTTTCCGGTTCCCCTCCAGCATTCTCATCCTCAACATCGTCGTCATCGCTATCGCTGCCAAATAGATTGTTAGGATAAGCTGGCCGAGGTTTCAAGTCAGCATCACGAGCTGCAGACTGCGAGGGAGCCCGTTCTGGTGAGCCCCGATAGTCGGCGGTTGTACGCATGGGTGCCTGTATTCCTGTCACTGACACTTTGCCGTCACTGATGCTGAAAGCGGGTGGTCGTGAGTCGCGTCTTCCCCATCTACGCGAGTTGTCCATTCCAACCCCGACAAATACATCCTCTCGGCCCATATCTTTGCCCATTTCTCTTTTTGTGTCTCTAGCGTCATACTTCGGCTTGAATCCAATATGTTGATGTTGGTAACGGTTTGTATCCACCGTGCTCGGTGGGTTGAAGTCTGACTCAGACAAAACTGAAGGGCTCCAAATACCAGCTGGGTGGTGGTCAACGGAGCGGACGGACCGCGGCGATTCCACGCGATTTCGGCGTGGCGTAGAATCTGGTGCATAGCCGTTATCCTTGCGCGTATTTACAGCCAGAGGAATACGGGCCGCAGATGCAAGAGACTGGCGCTGAGAAAGCCGATTTGGAGTCTCTGACCGCCGCAGATCGGGGCTATTGCGGGCTTCATGATTTTGCAAGCCGTTTTGCTGTGTTGATATGCCATGATTGGTGTTAGCACTGCTATTCTTGCCATTGGTAAGAGCGTCCAAGGCTGACTCTAGCCCGCTGTTGCTACGAGCGGTGCCAGCATCACTGGGGGCCTTGGCGTAATTAAGCAAGGACTGGCCAAGACTGTTATGTTCCATCATAATGATGGCTGGTCGGATGAGCAGTGAAAAATGATAGGCAGTGTTGATCAATGGATAAAATGACGTCAACGTGCCTCTTCAAAAGCTTCGGGGCCGTTGATGCCAGTGAGCAGGAGAGGAGTCACCGTCAGAAAATAGGACCAGATAAAAGAAGAGTGAGAAAAGAACCAAGAGAACAGATTATTAAAAATTTACGCTCGGCTGATAAATTCATCAGATGGGCAACTGCTGGACAGGGCAGGTTATCTTGCAAAACGAGCTGTTGCCAAAGGAGGGACGGATAAACTTGTTTGCCAAAGCTTTGCGCCTTCCTTAGAAAATGCCAGACGCGTTCAACGCGTTTCTATTAAACAATAAATGATGAACCATGGATCAACAATAAGGCCAGTGGCGTGGGACAAATAGACAGGTGGGAAGCAGCTTTTTTCAAAGGCCAGAATGTTTAGCCAGTGCCTTTGCTTTATTTCTCTGGGTCAAATATATTGAAGGTCTTCCATTGTTGCGATGAGGAATCTGAACTGTCGCATTGCATTCTCATTTTCACATGACGGCCATTTTGTCAGTGCCAATGTAACCCTAGATATTGAGAGCTTTTATAACGTAACCCTTGTGAGATTCACGATATCTGTGCAACAATGCGTTTTTCCCCTCACTTTTCTGATCAACCCTGCCTTCACACTATAGAAGTGGCACATCTACGATCCATACACATAAAACTACCCGTCGGTCCTTCACGTACTTAAGTACTCATAACCTCGACTATTAAGGCGCCACAATACCCACTACCAAGTATAGCATGTCCCCTCAGCGTCAACTAGGATCGTCTTCACATCCCGATAAGGTAGTGTGCCTCTAGTAATGCTCATGAAACGGCAGGTAAACACACCGCGCTGAGGGCCATTTGTAAATAAAGGCAGGTGATACATTTAAAGCCCCGGTAGGTGAGAGCCCAAGGCTGGACGCGATCTCTCAAGAGTGTTGGATGACTACGTCAAGGACAGGATAAAAAAGCTAGTTGATCGGCATTCGGAAGACTGTACTAATGGCGAGTGCCACTAATTTTACCGCCTGTTTGTTCTTAAAATCCCTAGGTAAGTCGCTGACCATAGTATCGCTAGCGATGGGTCTCTAACTTGGCCTCGGAAAGAATTAGGCGGACTTTTGTTTTGCAAGTCAGTCGTAGAAGGCTTGAAAGCCATGATTGTTGCGAAAACAACGAGCGGAAATAAATATTAAATTATCTAGCTATATGCCATATCGGCAACTGGGGCCTAATCAGATGCTACACATAGGCTTCATATAAGCGAGGCTGTGAAATACAAACCTCCCGGATATAACTTTGAACAACGGCTCCGATCCGAATATTGGGCTATCTCTTCACCCCTTTAGCCATTCACGCGCGGGTGCTCCTTCGTTGCCCTTGGCTGACTACCCAAGGCCCTACTAACGAACTAACATCCAACATGTTGTATAGCAAAACCACAACCCAAGTAGCCTCCATTGCGACAACCTAGCTCATGTCGAAGGCCGTTCGATATAACTGCATCACTCAATGATGAGCCAAGCTCTTACGACATTAGAATCTGGGAGAGATAGTACGGAGGGTTAGCTCGTCGGCCTTGGAGCGACGAGAATAACCTCTATTAGTATCTGTTCCGTGCCACAAGTCAATATGCCGCAGGCTGCCTGCGGGAGGCCAGTAGGGGATAAAGAGCATTCACGACTACGAGTGAGTAAAGTTATAGAAAACAAGTTGGAATAAATGGAATTCTGTAGATAAGTAGGGTATCATGTAAATGGGCTGCGGCTTTGACGGGTAGCTGCTTAGAGTCAGCAATAGTATTGTTTTCCTTAGTTAAAATAACATCCTTTACATCTTAATTCAACGCTCTTCCTCCTCTACACACATTGCGCCAAGACGGATCATTGCGGTGAGCTTCTTGTCTAATGGCGGGCTGTCCAATAGACATTACAGTGTCGCTACGCTTTTGATGCGAAATGCAAGTGTAGAAATCTAGATAGAGGGTGCAAGTGAGGCATGAGAGTGGTGGCACAGTGTGAGTCGTTGTTCCGCCAATTTCCTTTGTTTTTCTCTTCTCTCCTCTCCTCCCCATCCGATATTCGATACCATGATTCTGCCTCTTTCTCTCTTTCCCTACCACCCAAACTCCGGCCGTTTCCTTAACTCTAATAGACATGTAATAAATAGACCAAATACGTAAAAAATAACCCGCAAAAAAGCAATTTGCCAATCCCGTCCCTCTTCCTCTGTTCTCCATTCGGCATAGACTGCAATACTTCAACCAACGAATCGGAATCTAGTAGCCTCAAGCTGGCCTAGACCATCGCGAGGCGCTACATTGCGTCTGCGATACGAGTTGGTAAAATCTTGCAGAATAGTTCTCACTTGCCTGTTGTCAGAGGGATCAGTAGACTGGAGACGCTCCTTAATCTTGGTCATCAATCTGGTAGCTTCAGCAGGCGTGACGGTGCCAGCAGGGAGCAGCTGAATGGTGCTTTCCAGCCAGACAGCCGTCTCCTGAGGGAAGATGCGGAAGAGGTCAAGCAAGACCGAGCTGCCGTTGGCAAAGCAGTCGCGAGGAAAAGTAAGCATCATGCCAGCCATGACCTGCTTGACAAGCTGATTGCCGCCTGTCAAGATCAGATCCTTAACAATGGTTTGAAGCTGGGTAGCAACCTCAGGCAAAAGACCACTGCCAGTAGCAGGGTTGTTTGAAGCGTAGGAGATCAAGTCCAGCAGGAAGTGCAGAGTCGAAGACAGGGGATCGCGCTGTTCTAGGGTAAGAGCATAAATGGCGGCCTGGAAAATAGGGGTCAGGAGGTTTGACGGAATTAGGCGCTGTGGGTAGTACAGAAGGGCATCAACTAGCAGACGGAAGAAATCTTCAACCACGTCAGGAAGTTCGCGAGGCTGCAGCTCATTCATGACACGAAGGAAAGTAGTGGCCTGGGCCTCGAAGAATGCATAGATGCTGTTAGAGATTTCGGGGCTGACGTGCTCGCGGTCTTCCGAAAATTCTCGCAAAATAGCGCCTGTTGCCCAAAGGAAGCAACCTTCGCGAGATGTACTAAAGGCAGACGCTAGCTCATTAGCCATGATAGGCAAGAGGGGGGTCATGGCCGTCCGGTAAGAAAGAACCATGTTACGCCAGCACTTGCAGATACGTTCGCAGATGGGCACGCAGGTTACAAAGCTCTTCAGGACAGTTGAAAGCATGTGGAAGCGCTCCTGCCAGTACTTGACGGCAGGATTTTCTTGGCCATCACTAACCAGCGGCACGACAATCTGAATAAAGAACGTAATTAGATTCAGATGATCAGCCACCGCCAACTTCCCCTCTTCAGTAGTGGCAGCAGTAGCCTTTTCGCCCAGGCGGCGGAAAAGAGGGTCGCAGTAGAGCGCGAGGAGCTTTTCGATCTCAGCAACAGGCTGAGCAGCGACAACGCTAGCCACACCTTCTGTAATTTCGTTTTGGCTGATTTCGGGCAATTTGTCCAGGATCTGATCGTAAAACTTCTGGAGCTGAACTACCTGACCGCTCAGGAGATCACGACAGTCAGTGCAGAAGAACTTTATGGCCATGGCAGCTGCTCGCACGACTTCCTTAGAGTCGGTTTCAAAGGACGACACGATGTAGGTGAACTGAGCCTCAAGGAATTCAGGGTGAGCCGCAGTCCACTCGGTGTAACGTCCAAGAACCATAATGGTAGCAAAGCGTAGTTTTTCGTGGCTAGGGATTTGGACAAGTAGAGGAATAAGCTGAGGTAAAACAACTCCTTCATCCAGATCAACCATTCTACCCATGGCACGCATGGCAAACAAAGGTGCTTCAAGTTCCTGCCAATGAGGCACTGAGTTGGCTGTAGCCTGAGAAGCATAGCTTTGCATCCAAACGTTGATAGCGTCAAGAACCTTAGTAAGACACTCGGTGACACCAAGAACTTCACAGCAGTCCTTGAGAGTATCACCCATCTGGTGGCGAAACTCTCTAAACTTCTCCTCCATCTCACGATCACCGTCAAATAGATCTTGCTCGTTTCCAGTCTCGGGAGTAGGGTATTGCAGGTGATGGAGAAGGATAGTAACAAGCTTCGAGTAAACCGGAGCTAGATGGAGACGTCCCTGCATGTAAATCTCCAAAACCAAGTACTGTTTGAGTTCGTACCAAAAATGGAAAGTGTGCTCAATGACGTCACGCCCTTTATCCAGAGATGCACACTCAAGGACAGCGTCCACAAGGGGTCCAAAGACTTGAGGTTCGCGTGCAATAGCGACAACCCATGCCTCGGCAGCGGTGGAGAAGACTTTGGTAATAGCCTTGTACGACTCGACATCTTCTTCCTCTACAAACTTCTTTACTAAAGGCTGGAGTTGGATCAACTGAGGGAAGAGAACCTTGATGACTTCAAGGTTGTCATCGACTTCGCAGGTTTCGCGGAGAATAGCGCAGAGGCAGTCGGCAGCCTCGACAAGCGAGGTTTCTTCTTGGACTGCGGCGAAAATAAGTTCCAATAGAGGTGAGCTGGCAATACGACTAACAGGTACTTCCTTGAGCCAAGCAGTAATGCATTCCAGAAGTTGGGGGTTCTGTGCAGCTTCAGCTATTTCAGGAGTTAGCTGAGAAGACACAAATATTTAAAGACTGGATTTCAAGAGCTTACGAGAAGATTGCGCATAGTTGGTCAAGAGCTGAACAACCTGTTCTGAGTTATCGCTAAGAAGCTCTGTGGTCCGCAGGCTCAGTTCTTCTTCCTATGTGACGTAGATTTATTAGATTTTGATCGCAGCTGGTTGATGTCGAGTTGAAAAAAAACCACTGGGCCGGGTTCGACTCGACTCGACTCGACTCGATCGATTAAAACGGGATAGTGGTAGGCAGAATCATGTCGCGAGAAGAGCTTTCGTGGAGGGTAGGGGAGAGAATGATCGCAAAGGTAAAATTGGTATGCCACAAGATCTGGTATTGATCTCTGAGCTGAATATTGCTGGGCGACTGGGATCGAGAGATTGAGTTTGGTAGTCACATACAGTAAGGGTGATTTTGCGGCCGTCCGTAACTTCTTCGGGGAGAACGCGAAGGAAATCGAGAATAGCGGCATGACTGGAGTTGAGGGCGTTGACCACAGTGGGGAGAACATCTTTCCATCCTGTCATCTGGATGGCAAGGACCGCGAGAGAAACGCAAAGTTGGACACGGATAGCCTTGGGGCCAGAAGCGAAGTGAGCGAGGAATAGTAGAAGTTGATCACGGAGACCAGCTACCTGGTCTTGGGGGATTTGGGTTGAGAGGTCGTATGTAATCTATGACAGCAGAAGTAAGAAACACCGTACGTCATTAGGCTTGAACAAGACAATCTGCAAATACAATGCACAAACCTTTCCACGAAGAGTGATGACAGCGAACAGCTTGGCTTCATCATCAGCAGAAGACTGAAGAATACTGATAATGGTGGCCCAGGAGCCGTTCTGGAGTAAGATATAATGTTAGTCAAGCGTGCGTAGGCAAGGAAGAAGAAAGGGGGAGAGAGAGGAGGCGACGGTTGTAGCGAGAATAGCGTACCGATTTCTGGAAGTTTTGCAGGAATTCTTGGGCTTTCTTTTTGGCCTCAACATCCCCGCCTCGCATTGTGACAACAGCGGCAAGGACATCTTCGGCCCGAAAGACTTCGGTAGATGGAACAGAAGCCATGGTTTCTAGATTATAAAGGGGGAGTGATCGTATGTGAGTACGCGTATGCGTGCTTGATGACGGCTAGCGATAATAACTTTGGGGAGAGGATGAGGGCAAGCTCTGAGTAATTTCACAAATAGGCCTGTGGAAAGAGGTCACCGGCTTTCGTTTGAATTCCTGTGAGAGCAGCCACTCAAGGCGTCCTTGGGGAACTTAGGGTGCTGCTGATTGGAAGAAACGTGGAAGTTTGCGGCGCCAATGTCGGGGGTATCAAGCGTTGAAAGCCCACAAGTTAAGGAAAGCAAAACGAAGAGAAACCAGGCGAAAAGGGTGTTGTAGAGGACGGAGAAGAAGTATGCTGAGTCAAGACAACAAGAATCGGCAGAGTAGGACAACCAGAACAACTTTGATTAGTGTGTTAGGCTGAGAAGGGGGGAAGGAGGGGAAGCGATCAATGAGCAAGTATAACCAAGCTAATTGGAACCTGAAGATGTGCAAAAAAAAGGGAAGAAAGACAAAGAAGCAACAACTAAATGGGCAAAGCGCAACAAGAGGCTTGAGTTGTTCTAAAAGGTATCCAAACTAAACAAACGGGAGGTCCCAAGCGTTGGATATGAGGTGAGCAACAAAGCGCCAACCTTCCTTGATGTTCCATATGCTATTGAAGAAAAAAAGCTGAAGCCAAGCTGATTCAAGCCTGGTTAACGCCACACCAGAGCCCCTCGACGCCACGATATGCCCCGCACTGGCAGCATGGGAGCTTCTCCTGGTGTAGAGCAGAGGTGATCGTTAACGTACTTGTGAGTGTATAGTTATATATGGCCCAGAAAAGAGGCCAAGCTGCCTGTTTACATGAGGCGCAAGGCTACCAAATTTAAGCTTCAGAGGAGAAAAAAGCCGCCGTGATCTTCCAGCCTTGCCTGCTCCACCGCCTTTCACCCAAAACCCACGACGTCGATTCCTTTCAGTTTCTGTCAAACCCAACTACATCGCCCCCTTGCGACCATCCATAAGCTGAGCAGCAGCCACTTGGCCAATTTACTTCTCTCTTTTTCCCCAACAATTCAAAATGACTGGTCGTGGTGGCGGCGGTGGTCGGCGGGTACTACTCCCCCCCATCAACTTCATCTTCAAGTTACTGCAGTCGCACACTACGGTGCAGGTGTGGCTATATGAACAGCTTGGAATTCGCATTGAGGGAAAAATCAGAGTATGCACGGACATGAAGCTTGCGCGACAACGGTGCTCATATGAGTGGCAGCTAACAAGATCGACTTAGGGCTTTGACGAATTCATGAACCTAGTGCTAGATGACGCTGTGGAAGTCAAGATTGTTTCCAAGACCAACTCGGAGGAAACCCGGAGACCGCTAGGTACGCTGATGCTTATGAATCAATTATAGCCATTTTGGCTGCCTCGAAAATGTGCTATTGACACCCAGCTCTTCCCAACAGGTCAAATCCTCCTCAAGGGCGACAATGTCTCGCTGATACAATCGGTTTAAACTTATTACATATACCCAGATGGCCAGACAACAAATCTTCAAGAGCTTTTCTGTGATTGAATGGTTACAATCAAGCATCAAAACTGAATAGGGTCGGCAGTTGGGCAGTCACAAGAGCGAGACTGGAGAAGGCAGGAAAGGGAGCATCACTTTGTTCTCAAGGTCGCATGGATTTTCACATGCTGCTGCCATAAGAGTGCCTATCTCCCGACTTTTAGATGAGGGGGGTAGATATGCCGTTGCCATTCTCTCGCCTGTTGTCTGACTACTACGTGTCTTGTTTCGTTCATACCAAGTGGCAGGCAGTGGATTATAGCCTAGAGCTCACTTGTGATTTATTTTTAGGAGTTTGTGTGTTCTTTTACAGCCTCTTGTTTCCATCTCTTGTTATTTAGTGTTGTTCGTTGCTCTCACTGTTTCTTTTGGGCTACAAGTGTCAGAGGCGTCACATTTAACAATGCCACTGCTACCATTTGTCAATCCCAACCCCAAAAATGAATGATATTTTCTTATTGTTTAATAGATCCATCCCCGAGTATCAGCATGTTGAGGAGCTTGTCCTGTGGCCCTACTGGTAGCTCCGATGCTTGTAACATATTGGGGAGGAACTGTTCCTCTAGACCTAGCCCACATAAGGTCACGGAGGTATTAGACAGCTCCGCGGCGTAGCGCTCGAAGAAAAGATCATAGAAGCCACGGCCTTGTCCCATGCGTTTGATGCCGCCGCCAGAGTTAGTATCAAACGCTAAGCCTGGAACTAGGACCATATCGAGAGTTACTGGATTGATCTTCTCCGTTGTTTCGCCTAGTATCCGGTCGCGAGTGGAGATGGAAACAGGGTCAACACTAGGGATACCCCATTTGTCTGGTTGAAGAGATTCGTAGTCCTCAAGATCCCGGATGCGTACCATGTCCATGACACGCTTAGGAGTGCATTCTAGGTGTGGCGGCGTCTTGTGTAAATATGGTATGTACACAGTCTTTCCGCTCAGCAGAGCATCCTTGACGATTTCGCGTGTTTGGACCTCTCCGGTTGGCATTGAAAGAAATATACTTATACTGGTCGCATTGATGTATGGTGAAAGCCCACGCAAAGTCTCAAATATGGCATTGCCTGTCACACGTTAGAATAGCCGAAAATATGGCAGCAAGGAACAGGGAGAAGCTTACTTTGGGAGATAACAGACTCATGGGATATTTTCTGAAGAGACTCCCGTACAAGGGCACGAAGTTTTTGCTTTGCGAGAACAAGCGTAGGGGATGACATGGTCGACTGGTGATATAGTCTTGACCTCAGTGGCGCGCGCTACAGTGGCCTTTTTCAGGAGACAACGATGGTATTTCAGCCCCGCTTATACTAGCAGCTAGGCAGTGCGGTCACAGTGCTACCATCACCGTACCGTAGCCAAGATGACTTTCAAGTACCAAGGTACCACTGAGGTACTACCATGTTGGGCTGTGGATGCTATTTTAGTCAGGTATCGTTACGGTACCCGGCAACTAGTGTACGACATGGAAAGAACAAAAATTCGGCTGTGCATCACCCCGGAAATATGAGGTCATCATTATGGATAGAGGCATAATCACAAGCACGTACAACATGAATGATGCCTATTCTTGCGCTCCCTTTACCACACGCCCTCCCTTGCTATGGCACGCGGCTTGTTGCAGGAGACGAAAACAGGTCACTATCACCAGCTAGCAGTAGGCTTCCATCCAAGGGCAACACAACTACCCCGCCTTTATCAGGTCTATTTGCAGAGACAAGGTCTAGAAAAGACCCTAACTAGTAATAGCAATGTTTAGTCCGACTCAATGCGCCGTTACTAGCTCTAACGCTCCCTGCACCCCAATTTCTAGCGCCCCTCATTCTTAGGGTCTTCATGGATGAACGAGCTTGTCTTTCCCTTTTTCACATGTTCTCACGGAAAATCCACGAGACAACACCGTTTCACAAGGGTTCTTTGTAGTATCTCCTACATCTCAGTTGAAAGGTCCCTTGGAAACACGTGCAAAGGTTGGGAAAGTCCCATTACATTAACCTTCTTGGCAGGACGCGCTGTAAGTAAATAGGATATAGCAAGACTCATGATGACTTGACGTTGACATTCTTGGCAAACGCACTGCAGTAGCACCTCAGCTAGGATAATCATCTTCATTAAAATACTAGTGCATACGTGTATTTTATCTTGATGCACATGAATCATAAGGGTAGCAGCATATAGCCCTCACCGACCTATGCAACACCGAGCAAAGCAAGTATGACAGCCATTACGTGCTAGAACTTTTTTCCTAGGTCTACTGAAACTGGGCCGCAAATAGGAAGCGTTAGATATATAATCACAGCGAGGGGAGAGGAGGCTTTCCAAGACACCAAGCAAGGGAGACGAGGCTAAGCTGGGACCACCAGACTCGCCCTCTCCCCCACTTCAAAGACACGAGGAGGTGTGTTTCTTAGCTGGTATGTGCACTTTTTTCCAGCTTTTGTAGTGCTTTGACTGGCGTTAATAGCTCTGATCAACAAGCAGGGTGGTCGGGACGCCTGTAGTAACCAAGATGATGGGGGCCATGGAGAGAAATGAGCGATTAGACCACGAGATTGTTCATTACAAAAGTTGTTGAATGGGAGAGCTTCAGGGAACATCCTAGCCAGCAAGCACAATGTCGTTGTAGTCATCTTAGCCCATAGATAACTTAAAATAGTCTTGGGCTTGGTTTGCTGGTGCCCAATAAACTACTGAGGGGCAGTGGGTGTGCAATACGCCCAGAAGCTCTAAAATGGTGGTATAGCAGGAAAGAAAATCTCCATGTATAAATATCCCTATGCAATTTTTGAAAAGTTTTCATCTCGTGAAATTTTGGCGAGTCTTGGTTGGCATAAACAACCTAAGAACCGCCTCTTGGATGGAGATGGACCCGCCGCACTGTTTTATCTAATCTGATTGATCAAACAATCTTGTGGCCAAACTGCGCACTGTGCCAGCACGGTGAGGCTTGAGCGTTTCTAAGGCATGATCACAAGGCCCACACAGTCTCCTGCAGGTCTTTAGGGGACTGTGTCAACTTGGATGATCCTCCCGTTCTCAGAGTGCAAGTACTAAAAGAGGCCCCTAAAGGCAGAACCCTAGAGCCTTTAAGCATTACAACCCTAGGGCTAGCGTGGTGTACTGTAGTCGTGTGAAAGGAGGAAACTTGCCGCTGCAAACTCTTTCCTTCCTTGTATTCAAATCAACATCATCAACAATATTGCCCAGCCGCCATTGAAAACTCATTTACTTTCGATCTTCGACTATCGCAATAAAGCATGCCATCGCCAATCAAGCCCCCCAGCCAACCAGAGATTCCTGATGACCCAGAAAAGGAAGCTGAGATGAACAAATTTTGGCGATGGCCACAGTGCAAGGCCTGTTCTGCATATTTTCTAATGCCACCCCTCCCCTAAGTACTGATGCTAGCGAGGTGATAATTCTGCCTTGCTTGGCTGCTCGTCTCACTGTTTCTTATGCTCACCCCTCCCCTTCCTTAGAACTTCTCTCTGGACTTCTCTCGTCTCCCTCCTTCTCCTCCTTCTCTCATTTGCCTCCCTCTTGCTGCCTGCGAAGAAGAAAAGGTCCCTTTACGACTCTGACGGCTGGGCTTTTTCCTTTTTTTTTCCGGCTCATTGGCTCCTTGAATACTCTCTACCCCTCTGCCGCGCTCTGTTTGAAGCTTTTCCACCTCGCCTAGACGGGCTGCTTGTTTTTGGTTGGTAAGCATTGCCCTGTCCTGCAGCAACTATATGCTACCATGCTTGTAGATTACCTTGCTTGCTCTTATTTATTGCTATAAACCCACCCAGGCGCTCTTTATGTCTTTTTCCCACATCCAACCCGCCATGTTTTATACCTGTTCTGCGCCCATGTAATTTTGTTCTTGAAATTCTGGGTTTCTTTGCCTTTCTTCTTTGTGCTGTTTAGCCTTATTGTCTAGACTTGCTTATCTTTGAGTACCGATCTCCATCTGCGCCCCTCTCTCCTACACTTCATGCTACTCTACTCTAGCTTTCCCTATAACTTCGAGGGACCACGAGACTATCTTTGTATCGCTACCTGCATACCTCTCTTCTTCTGCAATACCCTCGGCTCTGATCTCTTCCCAGCTGTGTATTAGTACCTTGCTCTCTGTCATCCTATCCCCGACGAATTCCAAAGCAAAGGAGGAGCCTTTCTAAGGCCTCGGGATCAATCTGATCGCGTGTTCCGCTGTCTGCGCAAGACCCACGCTAAATCTTCAACTGTGCCTATGCTATGGAGTCTAGCACGCCCTTTCTAGCCGACGATGACGGTGCTTCATACGGAACAGTTTCTCCTCCCGAGTCCCCACCACAGCAAAAGCCATTTACTATTCCGCCAAGCGAGCAGAAAATACTGCACAGGAAGCCATTGTCCCGGGCAATAGCATCCAGCTCGGATGACACTACGATAGATGTCGGAAGCGACCACTACAATAGCGGCAGTGTTGATGGCGACTCTGATTCTCACCAAGATGCCCACGAAAACTCACCCCACGAGTCTGTTCGAGCTGCTGTGCCACCAACAGACGACATTACGCTCTCCATTAATACGCCCCGGATGTGGGCACTGTCTCTGATTTTTAGCATTCTAGGGTCTTCTACAAATCTCTTCTTTTCACTGCGTTACCCCAGCGTAGCTATAACGCCGGTAATTGCTTTACTATTAGCTCACCCACTAGGTCATCTGTGGGACTATGTCCTCAAACGGCCAGATGACCCACGTGAGCACTTCGAAGCCGGCGTCCTGATAGGCCGGACCAACGTGTCAGTACGCTATGCTTCATTTTGGCAGCGCTGGCGGCTGTGGCTTGGCCAAGGGTGGTGGAACGAAAAAGAACACACCTGCGTCTATGTTAGTAGCAATGTCGCCTTTGGTTTTGCCTTTGCGACCGACGTCATTGTCGAGCAGAGTAAATTCTACAAGCAAGACGTCACTATCCCATACCAGCTTCTCCTTACGCTTTCGACTCAAATACTAGGATATGCCTTTGCTGGGCTGACACGGCGCTTCTTAGTACGACCCAGTAGCATGATTTGGCCGGGCACGCTAATGTCTGCTGCTATGTTTTCAACGCTGCACAAGGAAGAAAATAAACCAGCCAATGGGTGGCGCATCAGCCGCTGGCGCTTCTTTAGCTTTGTTTGGCTAGGCAGCTGTGCGTTTTACTTTCTCCCAGGGCTGCTGTTCCCTGCCCTTAGCTATTTTAATGTTCTGACATGGTTTGCGCCCAAGAATGTCGTTGTTGCCAATCTATTTGGGGTGGTCTCCGGGTTGGGTCTGTTTCCTATGACCTTTGACTGGGCGCAAATAACCTACATCGGGTCCCCTCTGCTGGTTCCCTTCTGGGCCGCCATGAATGTGGTAGCTGGTGTAGCTATTGTTATGTGGGTTCTAGCGCCTATAATGTACTATGCCAATGTGCTATACTCATCGTATATGCCCATTCTGTCGGCTTCTGTTTTTGATAACACTGGTCAAGTGTACGACGTTGGCCGTGTATTAACCAAAGACTTCGTCTTCGACCGCGAGGCCTATCGCAATTACAGTCGAGTCTTTCTTCCCATAACATATGTCCTCAGCTATGGCGTGCAGTTTGCTGGGCTGGCTGCGCTGTTGACTCACACTGCTTGCTGGTATGGACCGGATATCTGGCGGACATGGAAAAAGTCGATGCAAGAGGTCAGTGCGGAAGTGTCTGGGACTACGTTGTATCAGCGTGTTGACGACGGCTCTGTTGGCATCCTAGCATCCTCTCGGCCTGGGACGTCATCTGGTACTTCGATTCGGTCAACCAATGCTACCAGCTTCGCCCGCGAAGATGTTCATGCTCGTTTGATGCGTCGCTACGAAGATGCTCCCATGTCGTGGTACTTGGTAACTTTTGCTAGCATGACAGCTGTGGGAATGTTTGTTGTCGAATAGTAAGTGCTGCTCTGCCTGGCCTATGGTGCCTTACATTACCTTGACACACTAATTTCTAACTTGTGCGGCTCTCTTCCTTTAGCTACCCTGTTCACCTCCCTTGGTATGGTCTCCTTATGGCTCTTGGAACATGTGCTATTTTCTTCATCCCAAATGGAATTGTTATGGCCGTCACCAATCAGCACAGCAGCATTTATTTGATCTGCCAGCTTATTTGCGGCATAGTATTCCCCGGTAGACCCGTCGCCAACATGGTCTTCGTGACATATGGCTACATTTCGTCAGCCCAGGGCATCAAGTTTGCTGCCGACTTGAAGCTTGGACACTACATGAAAATCCCTCCCCGGCTGCTTTTCCAAGTCCAGATAGCAGCCACAATAGTATCATCATGCACCCAGATTGGCGTGCTCAACTGGATGTTCCGTAACGTACGGGGGATATGCACGCCGGAAGCCGTCAATGGCTTTACGTGCCCATTTGCCCGCGTGCACTTCAACGGCTCTATCCTTTGGGGAGTTGTCGGGCCTGGCGAGTTCTTTGGACAGGGCGCAATGTACCGCCCACTAATATGGTGTTTTCTTGTAGGTGGTATCTTGCCGATCCCCGTGTGGTTGTACGCACGCAACCGTAAGAATAGCATTGCTCGCCATATCAACTTCCCCGTCATCTTTGGCACCATGAGCTGGATCCCGCCGGCCACTGGGCTTAACTTTTCTGTATGGGCTGTTGTCTGCTATGTATTCAATTACCACATCCGCCGTCGTGCAGGCGCTTGGTGGGCCAAATACACTATGACACTAAGCGCGGCACTCGACTCGGGCCTGGCATTTGGCATCGTTGTTGTCTTTTTCGCCATCATCTATCCCAACGTCATGGGCGCGTTTTCGTGGTGGGGCACAGAGGTGCACAAGCAAGGCTGTGACTGGAATGCCTGCCCATACAAGGGAATTCCAGAAGACGGCCGATTTGGACCAGCAGAGTGGTGAGGAGCGAAGCTAGATAGCGTTTCTTGTTCATCTTTTTTTTTTTCCCTGTGCATGTTGATGAATGTTTTACTAGAAGAGAGAGATAATCCCACGCCATGCCGTATGTGCATTAGACTAGATGACTTATATTTTTTTCATACTCTATAGTCGCATTCTCCTTTGCCTGTTTTGTTCTTTTTGTATGTCACATAGTTCTCATGTAGCAGCGCATATACTACCAACATCATTACGTCATTCTCTGGAGGCAAGGTATCATGCTTTACAGTGGTTGGTATCTTGTTTGACATTATGGAAAGTCATCAATCTAATGCTGGAGTTTGTGGCACAAACAAAAAAGTAAATAGAGATAATATGTTCTCTTGCACAGATACTTGCCTCCCTTTCCTATATTTCTTTAGACTTCATTTATCCGCTTCATGATACTGGCTCTTTTCTCTTCGTGTTCTTCTCTTGTCCCTCTTCAGCTCTCCGCTACCGCTCTCTCCTCATAGAACTCCAACGTGAGCGCTGCCAAGAATCCCGGGATGCATCCCTTGTCACGCACCCAGAATTGGATTAGGCTGCTGATGCGTTGGGCAAACTCGCTCTTTGGACCGCCGCCGACCTTCATTGTCCCGCGCTCGCCATCAAAGACGATGGAATTTTCGTGCTCATCCGTGGCACTCGGGTAGAAGGTGCTCTCGACTCGCATCTTGCCATTAGGCATAAATACCACCGTCCAGCCCAGGGTACTGAAGATTGCCTCCTTGAACTCCAATGACTTGGCTGCCCAGACTTCCTTAAGTCGTTTGATCGACTTGTGCGCTGAGGCCGTCTCGCTCTTCGCTGCTGCCACATCCCGTTGCACAGCAGCTAGCTGCGACACAGGCATCATCTCGAGGTCACTCGCCTTTCCTTGCACCACAGCCAGGAGCTCAGTGTTTTCCTTTTCAAGTGCATGCAGCGTTTCCATCTTGACCTTCTCAACTTCAGCCGTGGGATTGTTACGCAATGCAAGAATGCGCACTTTACTAGTCTTCTTGGCCGATTCTAGCTGCTTCATCAGGGCAATGACGTCCTTCTCGCGTACTGCTAGCTTCGTTTGCACTGCAGCCAACTCGTCCTGCGATGATCGCAGCTTGCGTGTCATTTCGCCTATCTTTTCCTGTGCTGCCTCCTCGCTCTCAGCCACATCGGTATGTGAACGCTTGAGGCTGCCTAGTGCTTTTTTATCATTACAAATACCACCGCTTTTAAGGGCTGCCTCAAGTTCAGACATGTCGGTATGTAAAGTTTGTACCTCAGCCTTGTACTGGTCAACTAGCTGCTCGGAAGCCTGAATGCGTTTTTCCAGACTCTGAATGCGCTCAGCATGTATATCGCTGTGATTCTCGGCATTAAAAGTAACATCTTCGACATCGTAGGACTTGAGCTGGGCGCGAAGGTACTCAACCTCTTTGACAGCTAGAGCACGCTGTCTGTCTAGACGTACAACGGCCTTGTTATCGCCGGCGATTGTGGTGGCGCTCTTGGCTTGTTCTAGTTCTGTCTTGAGGGCCATCTTTTCCTCCTGTAGCACCTTGATTGTTGAATCCTGGACCCCCATTTCAGCCTGCATGCCTCCAATTTTCTCCACCATTGATGCCGCATTTAGTCTCTCTTGCACTAGAGCGCGTGCAACCTCTTCGGGGGACGAAAACTCAGCACCTGCATCAGGGTCCTCGGCTGCATCACGCAGATAAGATGTCCACGATGACTGCTCCTCCTCAAGGCGCTGTATTTGTATCTGCGCTTCGCCAAGCTGCCTCTCCACATCTTCGGCGGTCTCTAAGCGACGCTGCAATGTACGCTTTTCTTCCTCGACAATCTCGACGGCCTTGTGTACCTGGCGTAGATGCTTCAGTTCAGTGATGTAATCGCGGTTGCTAGCCTCTAGTGAGCGGATATGAGAGACCTGGTCGGATAGCTCGCGCTTGATTATCGCCATGGTCTCGACATCGCCAGTTTGCGCCTTGAGTCGCAGAACATCGGCCTCGAGCCTCCCAATCTGCTCATCCTTCTCTGTCACTAGCGCTTGTGTCTTTTGGAGCACCTCTTCGCGTGCCTGCGTCTCTTGCTCTAGTTCTTGAACAATGCGCGCATTTGATGCTAGCTGCATCTGAAAATCTGAGACTGTCTTGTCGTGACGGCGTTGCGCATCGTCCTTAGCACTGCTGAGTTCTTCCATGGATTCCTCAAGCTCTCGATTGCGATCCTCTGCCGACCGTAGACGCTTCTCAAAGGCTGATTTTTCGAGTGCAGCCGCATCGCGTAGTTCTTGAATCTCATTTTGTAGACGACTTGTCTGTCGCGTTGCTAGAACAGACTCGCTCTCGGCTGCTTGCTTCTTCTCGAAGTCTTCCTGGGCGCGGCGTTTCTGGTCCTCGAGTTCGGTCGTGTGGCGCAGACTGTCGCGTGCGTGGTCATCCTCCATGACACTTATTCGATGGCGCATCGTTGCGAGTTCGGCTTTGAGCTGTTCGATTTGTCGTCGTTGCTGGTCATTGCCCTCGGCATCGGCTGGGGCGATGTTTTCTTTGCTACTATCGCATGCAGTGCTGTGAATAGATTCTGCACGCGAGCCTGGCCGCGGGGGCAAGGATTCGCCGGTGAGGAGATTGTAGCTTGGTGTCACTGTCGAGTGGAAGTTTGTTGTCTACAGAAGTGCCGTCATGATGTTAGCCAAAGTCGTAGTTCTTTCGCCTTTTTCGCTGCATCTTAGTCGTCTCGACTCACCCGGGATATTGAATTACTCCGAGGCCGTGGAATGGATCCGGGTCCGATAGTCGATCTAAATCGGCTTGATGCCGTCGGCGCAGCAACACGCGATGCCGGGCGCGCAGAGCCCGGCTCCTTGAGCGTGTGTTTTCTCATTATTGAATCGGCGCAGTGCTGCAATGAGTTTTCCGTAGCGAACAAAAAAGGAAAGTGAACCAAACTAATTGCCGCTTCTACGATTTCTGCTTGTAGCAAGGCCGTCACTTGCGTTGCTTAGTTAAAGTGCGGGATTATGTACTAAATCCAAAGTCAAGCTTGACTTTGAAGCCTTGCATTTGTTTATTTATGAATAGCAGGGATTCTACTAGCCCACGATGAAGCTCGATATCACGTGATCTAGAATGCTCAGACACAAATTAACCCTTGTCGCTATTTACTTTTGACCCTTAGAGCACAATACACATGTCATTACATCTTAGATTGGAGAGTAGAGAAAACAATATTAAGATTAAGATTGATTTTGTTCAATTGAGCGAGCAAGACTACTCCGTTTCATGCATGGTCAGTCGCCCATTTTGCCAATGAAAGAGGGGGAATCAGAAAAAACAACGCAAAGAATAGTGGTAGAAAAGATGTGGCGTACGTCGCGGACAAAGCGAGTACACACAGGGGCTAAGATGTACTATAATAAACAAAGCAAAAAGTAGTAGTTGAGATACAAGACCGATAAAGAATGACGATAGAGAGAGAGGAGAATCAAAAACAAAGGGGATACGGGCGAGACTAAGAAGCTATGGAAGAAGCAAAAAAACAACAGCCAAATATATATGGTGGGCAACAAGTCTTGGAAACAAGCAAGCGCATAAACAAAGGAGTGGCAAGTCTTTCTGGTGTCCGAGTAACGCAACAGCAACAAAAGACATTAAATAGCATAGGGAAAATACACCTGCCTGAAAAGGTCGGTGGAAGACGGAGAAGCGGTGTGCGTCAAAGAATAGAAAATGCACATGGTTTATGGAGATGAAGGGATAGAAGCGGTACTCTGGAGGGCCGATGATGGTTCTTCGTCATAAACAGCCTCGTACTTGCCACTTACGATCTTAATGGCAAGAGGAATAGGTGACCATTTCATGTCAGCGGGAAGTCCGGACAGCTCTGAGGTTGCCTCGTCAGCAAACGGGTCGTCCTCAACATCGATGCCTTTGCCCTTCGTTTCCTCAAGACGCGAGATAGAAATACCAGCCAGAGACTCGGTCGCATTTTGTGGCGTGTACTCCCAGTTAGCATCGATGTGTCCCGGGGTTGGCGCAGAGTTAGCACCGGCAATTTGGCAGATAATCTTGTGGGGAACGCCCTTTTGAAGGTGTAGCTCAGCCATGCGCCAATACACAATGTGCCGTTCCTTGAGGTGCGTTCCGGTCGGCTTCGACTTGACACCGGTAGCAAGTCCCTTGTAGTTGACAGAAATGGCTACATTCTTGAGAGATAGCTCTTCAAACTTGCTGTCTTGATAGATGTTAAGCATGATGCGCAAATTGAGAGTATCGCCTCGAGTTGTCCAGTTGGGCTCGATGGAAAGCGGGAGGTTGTGTGCAAGTGAAAGTCCATTTTGGATTTCGGAATGGACACGGTATGTGAATGCAGTAGTAGTGCGGTTCAGATACGACACATCGAGGCTGTACTGGTCATTGTGGCCTTGAATTGACGGGTGAACAAAGATTCGGTTGGGGCCAATGGCTTCTAGATTGGGAAAGTTGTTGATGAGAACGGTTTCTTCTACACAAGTCTGTTAGTATTGATTTACTTCGTATGTGACCAATGACAAGCAAATACTCACTCTTGTCACGATTAACTTGTTCCGTTGGTTTGTAACCAAATGCAATTTCACCGCTCATTTTGATTGACTTCAGACCTGAGGGAGTAAAGGTGGCAGCCACCATCTCAATGATAGATGCAGAGAGGCCCTCGCTGGTCAATTCAGGGTGGCGAAATTGACGGGCACCAGACAGGCTGGTGCCAGAGCGGACTGAAAGGGTATCAGAGCCTCCCGTTGGAGCCTTTGAGTCACTGCTTAGGGCGGCTAGAGATGGTGGCTTCTGGAATTGCGTCTGATGCTGCTGCTGCTGGAATTTTTCGGGAAGCGAAGGCGATGGAGGGATAGCAGGCAGGCCAAGGGCCTCCCCCACGCTGTCATGCTGTTGGACAGGTGAAGGCATGTAAATTGTGTTACGCACTTCTCTTCTTCCACGCACAGTGGGGGCCCGCTTAGCTGGCATCTGCATGGAGAGCGCACTAGCAACGTTTGTAATAGCCGCCTTTTGCTCCTCAGGGTCTTCTTCACTAATTGGCTTGTTTTGGATGTTGAGCTTGAATAGCTGTTCGTTATCATGACCGTCAGCGTTGGCAGCTTCTTGTTGGGCAAGGGTTATAGGGTCAATAGCATCCGGTTTGATGGTGTAGCCTTCGGAGTCTACAGTAGGGGATGCCGTTTTGTTCATGTCTTCATGGGGAGGGGCATGAGGGCTTGAAGGTGTGCCTGTATTTGAGCCATGGAAACCGTTGCTTTGAGACATGGGTGAATATGAGTGCTCCTTGGAAGAGCCATTGCCATTTGTGGTGCTTGCCTCAGTCTGTGAAGATTGAACGTGAGCAGGAGCATCTTCAGAGAGCGAGGAGAGCTTGGCATGGCCACTGGAGATGTCGTGCAAGGAAGGACGGGGAGAAATGTTGCTGGAGCTCTGGTTGTCAGTCATTCCACGACCATGTTTCTGCGTAGCGATGGGACTAAAGCCAGCAAATCCACCTTGAATGCTCTGGCGACGCCGGCCGAGCATGTTGCCGAGACGACTGCGCAGACTCAGGTCTGAAAAGAGAAGCGATGTTAGTTGTGCGCAAGGCGCATTGGATGGGCTAGTTACATGGCTGTTGATGGGTTCATACCTGGTTTTGCATCGTGTGCTGCATAGTTTTCGTGAGTGGCCTCATTAGACGGAATTGGAGGCATAGGGGGAGCTGCAAAAGCTGCTGGGATGTGGAACGATGCGTTGGTAGATGACGAAGTGGGGGGCGCTTGACCATGGGACGTGGTAGGAGCAATTGATGGTGCTGCACGAGAGGCAGGAGTTGAAATCTGTGCTGGGGTGGAGGCGGCAGTTTGGGCGGATGTTACTACAGAGATAGGGGTCTGAGGAGGACGGTCATTTGCTGAGTTTTGGCTCTGTGTGTTCCGATCATTGCGAGTCTCAGTAGCCACAGAAGGAGCACCACCTTCACTGGGGGTGTTGGGGCCATTGGTGGATTGCGGCTCGGAGCGGGCTGGCTTCACTCGGCCCGATGTCATACGGTGAACAAACTGATCAATCTCACGTTGGGTGGAGACCTCGAGAAGAAGATTCAGGGCGTTGGTGGAAGAAGCTGCACTGCGCTGAGAACAGTCTAGATCCATGGTTTCATACTGAGTCAAAAGATTGCGCATTTGGTTGACACGTGCTTCGTCGGCAACTTGGAGAGACTCAAACACAAAGGGGGCTTGGGATTCCCACTGAGAAATAGCGGCCTCCAACCGTGCAGATGCCTGCTCCATCTTGGCCTGGGTTTTTGCGCCTTTTTTGCTAAGCTTTTCCGTCTTTTCTTGGGCATCGTCAAGCTCACGCGCCATGGAAACTAGGTTGGCGTGAATGGTATTCAAATTGCGCACGTCGTCTCGGCTTGAAAAAGATCGTAATGGAGTTTCAATCTCCATGTCAATGCCGGCCGCAAGCTGGTGATGCGCCGCAGCTGTCTGCTCAACCGACTCGACGATCTTGTCCCAGGCTTCTCGAAATACACTGCGGATAATGTTAGCAGAGGGGGTAGAAAGACGACGAGTTTTGGTTGCGTGCGACAGCATACCCTAGTTCAGATTGAGGATTGGGTACTCTATGAGCACTGAGTTTCCGGAGGCCGGAGACATATTGCTCTTCGACTTTTCGGCGTTCCTATTGAGTTACTAGTCAGGAATACGAGCCGGTGTGGATGACGACACGCTTGTTGATACGCGCGTGGACTTTTGTAGTGCGCATTATGTGATGGATTTTGGGGGTGTGTGTCGTAAGATTCTGATTCGTACCTGAAGCCAGTCGGTGACCTCATGATTGAACTTGAGCACGCGCTTGAGACGATCGTTGTAGACAGAAACGGCCTGGGTCGGTTGGAGGAAAGGCTGCGTATCGGGGCTAGTATTAGCGATGTTGGATAAAAACGAGTCAATTTTCGCGACAGGCGAGCGTGTCACTGGCTAGTCGCATTGGCGATGAGGACAGAAAACAACTGTGGTTAGTGGAGCTTACCAGCATAGCAGCATACTCGGATTTAGAGAGAGAGTCCATGGTTGCGATTCCGGGGCCAAGGCCAATGCCAGCTAATGTTGGGATGAATATAATAGGTTGGTAATGAGGGTGCGATGTTGGTGTTGGATAGATGCTGGCTAAAAGGGAGCAATATTGAAGCTCAAATTGAGGCAAATGGCATATCGAGACGGGAGGCTATGGCAGCCGCTGACTGACTGGCCACGAGAAGGAGAGACTCGAAAGAATAGCAACGAGGGTTGATATCTTGACGTCGAAGCAAGAGCAAGACGAATAAATAAACAATAAAAGCGAGACAGAGGCAATATCACGGACCACTCGCTATTGATGTTGATCGTATGAGAAGCCGTGGCAACAAATCAATCCTGGCCAAGTCTTAATTACGTGCGACTCAAAGTCCCTTCAACAGACGAGGGAAGAAAGAAGAACGACGGCCTTGAGGGGGGAAAATACAAAAAAGAAAGACCGCAGTGCACGGAAATGAGTAAGGCTGTATTGGGATGAATAAAAAAAGAATTAAGTCGGCTTTCTCAAGGCACTTGAGAAATAAAAAAAAGGAATGGGGTTCTCTGCGCGGCTGGGCACTAGCAGGAAAAGGGATCGGAAACCACAAACGGAAGGGGAAAAAAGTCACTTCCCCATTCGAACGACCAGAAATAGAAGGAAGTCGAAGACTATAGACAACTGCCGTCTTTCCCGGCTTCTTCTTTCCTACATGTGCAAAATGAAAAAGACGAAACGAGCAGCTTCCGCTCGCCACATATTTTGATCCATCACTGCAATTGCAGTTCCATGTTTGCATGTACATTTACATGTATTTTTGCGCATAAATATACGTCCAAGTGCCCACCATGCCTTCCTCCCACTCTTTCCCCAGCTTTTCTCTACTATGCAACAGCCGCTTTTGTTTGGCCCAACCTGTCACGATGTTTTTTTTTTTTTTTTGGGGGGGGGGGGGGGGGGTTTATTGGGGGGGGGGGGGGGGGGGGGGGGAGGCGATTCTTGCCATACAAACTTGTACTAATGCTTTAAGTCGTTTTCTATTAGCGGCTTGTGTGATGTCTACTGCGGCTTTGCAAATTGAGACACTGACTCAGACGGAGCAATGCTCTGGACCTGGACATGGCTTTCCTGCCCTTGAAGGAACGCCTCTTGCCCTTGTCTCCGCGCGCCTTCGTTAAGCAGTTCTTTGTGTGCATAGTATGTCCGTGTGTGCTGCTCAGTTTCCCAGTCTCCATGTGAGCGTGTCTCTCCTATGCTGGTGAAGAAGCGGTCATCTGGGCCAAAGCCCAAGTGCCCAAGTACCCCAAGTACCATGTACCCTTTCGCCAAGCTCGACAGGCAAATCATGGCAAGCTTGTTGTCCCAAAAAGGAACTGACACAATATTTAGGGAGAGTAGTTGCCACCGGCAGGAACACGCCGCGCTAAATTGACAAAAGCGACAAGAAAGCTACGGCTTCTGATTGCAGTAGAGTCAGCTGTTTGTTATCCCTTTTTGCATTATTCTTGTTTTCATAGTTCTTGGCCGGCCTGCTCTGGCTGCCTCCAATACACCGCTCGCTGCTTCAGAGTCTCTCTTTCATGTGTGTATGTGTGCATGTGTGTGGCTTGATGAGAAAAGGTGCAACTTCCTAGTTTGTATACGCTGGTCCTTCCTCTTTCGACTGTATGTTGCTCTGCTTGTATCTTTGTATCTTTGTATCTTTGTATCTATGTATCTATGTAGTTTCGTACATTGTGAGCATGTTTGCATACATGCAATTACATGCCTATTTATGTAACAGCCTGTCCTATTCTGCTCTGTCCTGGCCGTCGCTGTGGTTTTTATTTGAGGCGTCTTTGTCTCTTGGGAAGTTACTCGGCGAACAAACCATTCCTTCTGTCTTCGGCTTCTCCTTCATTAAGTCGTTCTTTTTATTCTTGATTGTGGCCCTGTGAAATTTCTTAGTCTTCTCTTGTTCTTCTTTTCACTTTCTCTTGTCTAGATATTCTTTACTTCTTTGTTCGCATCAAGTTTAACGCCTCATGATTTTGGTGCATGGCAACTCCGAATTATTTGATAGCCTTTGCATCCCTCTTCTGCCGCCCTCTCTTCTTCAGCTTCTGCGGCTTCACCATCCACATCCACAGTAGCTTCTGGCTTTAAGCATCTAATATCGAAAAGAAAAAAGAAAAAAAAGTCAGCAAATCTAGTCTTGGCCTCTACTTATTTTATCTCTATTTATTTTCTTCTTCCTCCTTTCCGCCGCCGTCGGCGCCGCCTCTTCCTGCTCACCTTGTTTCTTCGTTTCGCTCTTTGTCTGCTACTGTATCTTTCCTCGTCTTTTCTTTATTTTAGCCCTGGTGCTGCTGATCAGTAAGGGCTTGTTTCCTCCTTCCACCAAAAGCCAAGAAGGCTTTTTTTGCTTTGCTTCTCTGCGCTGCCGCCGCTCCTGTCCTCCTCTCTGGTATTTCTTCCTAGCTGACTGGTAACTTTCGGTGTGTAGCATCGTCCATATATGTGTTGTTTCGTCGTGCCAATTGGCTGCAGGAAAAAGCCCACACACAACACAGCTACATCATTAGGCCTACTACACCTACGCCTTACACCGCTTCAACGCCAGTTCTAACGACGCCTATGCCTTACGCCTACAGAATAACTAATCCAACTAATCCTTTCACAACCTTCTACATTCGATCAACCACGAACAGCTCTGCTTCTAAAAGCCTTCCGAAGGAACACCCCCCGGCCCTGCAGTGATGCATATCCCATATCCTCATCCTTAAGTCCAGCCTCTCGCTTTAACTTGTCACCACAAATCTATTTCTTCACTCAGACCACACGGAAAGTCGGGCTGCAGGCGGACTCTACGAAAACCAGACAAAAACTCCAACAACCGCCCTACACGTATTATACCCCCCCTGTAGCGGTACGCTACAATTATTCTCACTTATTAAGTTCTTGGGGCTGTGGTCTGGTCTTCCTTGCTCACCCAAAACCATACGTGATCATGGTGGCATTGGCTTCATCATCCTATGGTGCAGCTTCAGTCTCGCAACCCTTGCCTACCACCCCTGTGCTTACATCGCAACCTTTGGCCTCTTCTACCCACAACAGCCTTACCGGTACTACTAATACTGCTTCTACCTCCAATCATTATCCTTCTCGCTCTACCTCTGCGTCACAATTGGCATTGCCAAAAAGCCATCATCATTGCCATCACACCCCACCGCTCAGGCATAGCAAAAGCCAATCCCAAAATAAACCCAAGAGCCGGTCCCAGCACCCCATGTCGCATTCGCACACACACCTTGATTCCTCTGGCGCACAACCTAGTCCTCGTCATTCTCCCCCCCAAATATATACCCATCTGCAGCACGCAAGCCCTCCTTGGATCCGGCCAATTTCCCTTGCCAATGAGCTCACGGAAGGAATTCCTCGATCTCGGCTTCTCTACACTATAACCACCACGTCCAACTCTGACCAGGGTGGTGCTGCTTCTCCAGGGCTAGCTACAGCTCTAAGTTCCTTGGACCTATCTTCATCTCATTCATATTCCCCACGCCGCCTTCCCACACACTCGCGCTCGCATTCTTTCGACTCTGTTTTTGACGAAAATGCCCCCTCTAAGGCATCTGTAATGGCCTCTTATGCGCTTTACAGCGGCCAAGCACTAGCTGTGCCCCTAGCCCCAGAAGACGACCCCCACAACCATGACACCTCTGAATGCGAAAATGAAGGTGGAAATGAACAGGACGACGAAGAGAAAAAGACCCAAAGTCGCGACACACAACACAACCATCGCCACCACTACGACTCCAGCCAATACAATCAGAACGCTCCACATCATAGCTTAGAGGCGCCGCCTTTCCAGAAATGGATGAAAACTTTGCAGCGTCGCGCCCAAAAGCGTCCCAAACCCATAGGCGAAGATGCAAATGTGCCCTGGCAACTCATGGACAATGTTGATCGCTCGACTCTGTCGCATGTTCGCGGTCGGCGGTTTTCAACCTGCTCTACCACTTCTTCGGTATTTGTTGGTGCCGTCAAAACCGCCAGTATAAGCATGGCTAGTACATGCCGATCTTTATCCCGCTCTCGATCCCGTTCACAATCACAGTCACACTCACGCCAGCTTGACAAGTCTCACTACATATCACCCACCGATCGTGGCAGCCGAGCATCACATGTGGGAACTTGTTTGTCAACTTCAGAAGATGACCTGCCATTTTCCACACCTAGCTCTATCTCTTTACCGCATAACCCGGCTGCTCTTGCGCGAGCATCTCAACGCCGACGCTTAGTAGAGGAGCTCATCAAGACGGAAGAAGGCTACATTAGCGATGTCCGCTTTCTCATGAATGTATGCCATAGTCAGACAACGAATCCTTCCTTGACCGTTCCTCAATTTCTGTTTACATAATTTTTGCTGCTATTTGATGAATGACTTGGTAGACTAACTCTACTTTACAGGTATACATCACTATTTTCGCCGGCCTTCCAACCTTACCAGATGCCCTTCGAGCTTCCATAAACCACAACCTGACTGCGATTGTTGAACTTCATGAGGAAATTCTACGTGAACTATACCGCGTAGTACCGCATTTAGAATACTCGCCGTCTACTTACAACACGCTTACGGACAGTGGCGGTCTACCCAACAACAACAACAGCAACAAAAACGACCTATCCACGACGACCCGTATGAAACTGAGACCTTCAACAAGTGCTGAGAAGCCCAAAACCACGTTTCTTTCCTATCCCCATGAGTCCCCTGAAATGTTTGCAGAGGCGCAGGTGACCGAGGATGTAGCCAAAATATTCACTAGAAAGGTAACGTTCTCCTCGTTTCACCCTCTCTCCCCCCCTCCACACAAGCGGATTATGAGCACTGAAGAGAACAAATAAGTGTCCTTGTGACCCCACCAACGGGTAACAGAAACTATTTTGATGTACTACATGCTAATGCGCGCCATTTGCTGTATAGATGAGCCGTTTTTTCATCTACAAGGAGTACGGTGCAAACTACGAAATCATGACCAAGGATGTTGCTGCTGCCCACCGCCTGATGCCTCAATGGGATACTTACCAAAAAGGGTTGGAGACACTCGCCATGTCATTGTGTTCTTCCATCAGTCACGAGAATGCCTCGCGCAAAGCCCTCACCATCGGCGATCTGCTCGTAAAGGTTCGTTTCACTTCCATTTGTCGCAAAATGTCTAGTCAGTGCAGGCCCTGCTAACGTCTTTTTGTGTGCACAGCCAATTCAGCGCATCTGCAGGTACCCTTTGATGTTTGGTGAACTACTCAAATTTACACCTAGCGAAGACTGTCCAAATTCACACATGGCAGTGGAAGAGGCGTTGATCAGGGTCCGCGAAGCCACCACTGAAATCAACAAAGCCCCTACGGATGCTCGCATGAAGACCACCCTGGAGCGGACCTGGATGCTTCAAGATCGGCTGGTCTTTTCCAACCAGGCAAGTTGCATATTACCTTACATCGGTGTTGTTCTGTGTTTGTCTTGCATCATCTGCTAACCTTGTCTGATTCGACACTGTAGCGCCTGGATGCCGTGTCCAAGAACCGCATTCGCTCCTTTGGTCACATCAAATTATGCGGTGCACTACATGTTTGTTGGCAGACTAAGGAGTCTGCAGATGGACAGTACATGATTTGTCTTTTGTATGACGATGTACTTTGCTTAGCGTCAGCAAGTAAAGCCGATCAAATATACTGCATTCAAGCTTGTATTGATCTGTGCAACCTTCGCATTGAGGAGGTTGACAACGGAAGGGGTGAGTTTTAAATGCTGCCTTTGCGAATAAGTCCCGCAACCGGCAATGCGTTCTAAACTAATTCGGTATCGCAAACAGGTATCCAATGCCATACCGCACCATTTTCATGGAAGCTAGTATTTGAACATGACCATGAGTTGTTTGAGTTCATTTTGACAGCCTGCTCGCCCAAAGAGGAGCTGGAGTGGAAGTCTCGTCTCAAGTCTCGTATCAACATGAATCTTGAATGGAAAGACGCTTCAGCCCTCAACCAAAGCAGCTTTCTAGATCTTGAGATCAAGAGTTTGGGGGCGATTTTTGGCAAGCCTGGCACGGTTAGCCATCGAATTTCGATTCACCGTGCGTCTACCATTGGGCCCAAGAGCCAGATGTGCCAAGTAATTCTAAAGAATACATGTGTGCTCAAGGAAGCCAAGGCGACCAATGGCACATCAATTAACCGATCTCACTCGTTACTGGCGAGCAACAACCGAATTGCAGTGCTTGCCCCAACCCGCGCAGAACGAGCCAGGTTAGAGACAATGCTATCCGACATTTGGAGCAAAGAGGTGCTACCATTCCCTGGAATGACTGCCAGGGCTCGCAGTGAACATGTAGTAAGATCCACTACTTCCTCTATGATTCGCCGGCTTAGTGTTGCTAGCATCACGAGTACGTTCACAAGACGGACCAGTAGTCTTGCTAGCATCAGCAAGCATAGCCTCGCTGGCATGACCCCTGGGTCAGGGACTGGAGCGATGACTCCCGGTACTCCGCCTGCATATTTTGATGAGCCGTCTCCGATCATTTACGGCATGACACGAAGGTCAACGGATACTACGGGTGGGTACTTCCCTCCAGATGAACAAGATTTCCGGCCATCAACGCAGCTCCCTGTAATCGAAGATGAATGTGGCAGGAAGCCACTGCGACGAATGACGCTGCCGGTGTCTCCTACTAAATTCACGATACGTGATATATGGGCCGCAGGCGAGACTGGCGTCAGTAATAGGGTGCCTGAGGAGTCGGAAGATGCCGACGAGAAAACTGGCACCGATGACGACTTTCTGGAGATGCGAGCTGGTAGAAGTGGCAAGATCAAACACGAATCACCAACTAAATCCCAGCCTGACGAACGCACGTCGATTGAACCTACGGATAGCACATTCTGTTCTACACGCAAAGTTCTAGGGGAGGTGGAGGAGGTAGAAGAAAAGGCCTCAGTGCTGGTTGTGTCCAACATTGAGGAAGAAGCTCACTCTGTCAAACTGCTCAAGTCCAAGGCGGGCGTGGTGGAGCTTGAGAAAGAGGAAGATGGGCAGAGTGAAAAGGAGAAAGAAAGCGGCGGCGAGAATCCTTCTAAGGATAACATAAAAAGACGTATCTCGAAGCGATGGAGTTCGTCTAGTGGACGACATCGCGAGTCTATGGCCCATGGTATTCGCAGTCTCTTTCGTTAAGACGACAGTTGGATATCTAGGTGGGGGATGGGAACACGTGTTTTTACATGTAGCAGAAGCATAACGAACGATGATCACAGGAATCAATCAGCGGAGGAAGGGATGATGATGATGATGATGTATGGGGAGGGCAGAATGGTGAAATATTGCATTTTATTTTATATTTTGGGGGAGGGAGAGATTGGTCGCGGGAATACCCATGGGACGGACGTTGATTGCTTTGCATTTGTTTTTTTTTTTTTTTGCCGCTTCCAGCTAACACACAATCAGGGCATTTCATATTTTATTCCTGCAACTTCTAGGAAGAAAAAAGAGGTTCATCATGAGCGCTACATTTAGAAATTTCATTTTTTTTCTTTGGAACAGAAGATTGACCGCCGGATGTTATTCTAGGGGGTGGAATGGAAATATCAATGTATATCACAATGACGTCATGGACGAGGGATCCTGTTCCTGTTTAAACGGGGGACGTGAGTAATGTTCCGAGAAGCAGTGAGCCCTATACGATACGTAGGTAGGGATATAGCTAGGGGTTAGATCAAGAAGAGGGGACAGAAAAGAGGAAAGGAGACAACAACCGAGAAAACAGGGAGAACAAGATGCATGGGTTGCATGATGTCTGAAACGGGCAAGGGAGATAGTTGAGCCGGAGCCGGAGGAGCGGGGCATCATGAGACTGGAAAACTGGAATGTCGTACCGGGGGATGTACGGGTTGATGCAGGTGGGCATCTAGGGATCAAGGGTGGGAATGGGCGAGGGGGGAGGGCTAGAAGAGCGCACGGCGTAACATGGGCGAAGAGCACGGCCACCCAAGCGTTGTTGTTGGCTGTCCACTCTGCGTGTGGCATGATCGCGTGGGGACTGAAAGCGCTGAGAATGGGAAAAAGAAATAGCGGGATGCCTGTGGCAAGAAGCGGAGGCGGGCCCGATATCACGATGCAGACTCAAGCCCACCTTCTCTTGCTCCCGCCTTCATCCCTTTTGTCTCCCTTGATTCCAAGGAATTGGAGCAACAGCAGGTAATGGGGGAGACAGGGGTAGCTACTTGTGTCAGACAGGTGTTTGGCTGGTTCGCGGGCTAGGCCCTCAAGGACGACGACAAGGTCGATTGATGCGATATCTGCAATGGCGCTGGCCAAAGGAGTGAAGCCATCACTGTTTTTTTTCCATGTTTAGAGACCAGAGACAAGGGTCAGAGACATACATCAGGGCAGCTTGCCCATTCCACATTGGATGCACTCGTTTGTGATGGCCTGAATGTAGTCGGTGACCCTTTGACACTTGGTGCTCGAAATGTTGTCACATGTCATCAAGTGAGCTGTTTGTAAATACGGCCTCGCTAAATCAAAGTTGTCTCTTCTTCACACTCAAGCCTCATCCTCCCGCTACTGATCTTTTCTTGCTCTGATTTCGTCCTCTTGCTGCCGATCTCGCCCTCTCACTACCCATGTTTTGCCTCTCCTAAATCCCAACATAGGCGTTGTCACGCTTGAAAACACAAAGATATCGATCGATCCCTCCAACCACCGATCTGATCAACGCTGACTCGACGGGTGATCCGGAGAAGCTGCGCAACGAGATTCTTAAGCGGATCTGTATCACTTGGATGAACAGAGCTAGGTTCAAAGCGCAGCTGCGCTGTTTGGTAGAGCCGGGCACGCCGGGAATGGGGATGGAAAGTAGAAAAGGGAGAGGGGGGCGGAAGGAGCCGAGCATTGAGTAGACGTATTTTGATAGGCATCAATGCTGAAATTGGATGACAGAGTGGATTTCCCTTTGCAGCCAAGTTCTTGGAAAGGCTGCTTCCATAGGTCATTCAAATACTGGTGGAAGCTTCACAGGGTGGTAGGCGCGGTCTAACAAAAGTACCCAACATTGGCGGGCCGTCTGCAGTGGAACAACAGGCAGATCCGATCCCCCCCCCCCCAACATGTTTCCTTTTCGCTCGTTGCGCCCAACCCTTGATAGCCTCTTTGCCCTTTCTCTCATCACGGGGTCTTCTGTGCCACAATGAACTTGCTTGCGGCCCATCTTGCTTGACGCGTTTCTCTTCCATGGAACCGGGACATTTATATCCTCACTACTGCCCGTCCGGCTCGTGAAGAAGTGCCAGCTTTGGCTGTCAACCTGACAGTTGTGCTAGTCTCTGAGTCTCTACTACTTGTCCTTTCCCCCCTCAACTGCGCTATCTAACAGCTAGCAGAAGCTTAAAACAAGGGCCGAGTCGTGCCAGCCGGCAGCTAGCATTGCCGGTCTGCAACTATTTGCAAAGCACTGCCCGATATGAGCGCATCCATCGAAACTCAAAGCCAAGGAGCGGGCAGAGTGGGGGGCCATCTTGGCCTAGACAGCATTTGTGATGGCAGTCAGCATCTCAATCCAATGCGGCGGCAGGAAGACTTGTCTAGCCGCCTTCAGATCTCGCTGCTCCTCGCTAAACGACAGATGAGAAACAAAAGGGCCCTTGGACGTCAGTGTATTTGGCAAACGCGACGCATCATCAACGAAGGGGATCAGGGTTAGCCAAGACATTTGCAGACGACGCATGAAGGGCAAATAGTTGATGCCGTAGAAAATGATAGCAGCGGCAGTGCTTCCTGGCTCCGCATTTGAGAGGGACGGCGTCTGCTTCGAAGATTGCCCCGCCCAGCCTGCAAGCATGGACATCAAGGACGGTTGGCTAATTTCGTGAAGGCGCGGCAATGTGATGTCTCAGTCGTATTCCTGGTGACGATCTTGGACAGCATGGTGTGCAGCTCACAGGAATATGCATATCCGTGAGGGGGAAGTAGCAAATTGCAAATAGTACGATCGAAGGACCTCTAACAAAATCAAACAGCGCGAGACTAGCTTGCCTGCTACGCCAAACCAAGCACTACGAAGCATCGAGCCCCTTCAAGTGCTCATTGCGCTGCAGCAGACACGAGTCTGTCTCTTGCCACTGCTTCGCCCCCTACTCATGTCTTGGGGGTCTGCTGGGAGCAGCCGAACGAATCGTGCCCAAATCACGCCAGGGATTGCAGTGCTGTCCTCCAGCCCTGAAGACAAAAGAGTCACATGCTCGTCTTTGCAAAGCCTCAAGTCTGGCTTTTGCCACCTGCATCTCCCCGGAACGAAAACTGCTAGGTGTGCATGCATGTCTACGGAGTGGGCAAGTATCGACAAAGAGGGGAAGGAGAACAGTAAGACAAAAGACAACAAGGGGCAGAGGTAAATGCATGCCGAGAACGGATAAGGAGCTTCGGTAAGCTCGGTGGCGTGGTGTGTCTTGGATAGATACTAGTTGTCTACTTGGATTTGGAGAGGGGCAAATTGGGGAAGGAAGAGGCATTATTGGAGGGGAAAACGGTATAAAAGGGAGGGGGAGGCGTTGGGAGAGCATTGATGGCCAGCTTGCTCCTTTCTTGCTGTCGAACATTAGCAAAATAGTCTTTTACCTGCGATTATCGTGAGCTTGGACATCATCACAACACTGCCTACTCTACACTGCACTATCCGCACCACCTAACACACCACCACAAACAAACACACACACACACACATCACCGCTATCACCATGGCTAGAGGCGAAGTTTCCCGCACCCGCGTCCACTTCCGTGGCGAGTCCGACGACTTCATTGTTTTCGTCGATGACGAATCGCAGTGCCATCAGTGGAAGAAGGACCAGAGGAGCGTGCCCCTGTCGCACTTCATCTCTTCATTCCAGATCTTCTGCACCAACCACCAGGGCCCCAATGGCCAACTCAACGAGGCTCCCAATAGCCTGCTCGATAACGAGTTTGGAACACACAACGAAGATGAGGTGATCAAGAAGATCCTGACCAGCGGCTCGATGCAGACGCGCGATGTAAGTAGCTAGAGTTCGAGAAAAGACGACCAAGACGGAAACGGTATCGCTAACGGGGGCTGTATTTCTGGCAGATGCACGAGCGTACCGGCTCGCGCAACCCTTCCATTAGCATGAACACTCGGTAAGCGGTGGCCAGGTGGGTGTCAGGAATCTCAGGATGCAGGCCGAGCATGCCGAGATATAGAATGCACCCCCGTCTCTCTCTGAGATTCTCTGGCTGCTCCTCTACCGATCAATGCCAGCATGCCAGTCCTAGTCACAGATAGCATAGAATAATGTGGTTGATTTTTTAAGTGTTTTATTCTTTTTTTTTTCATTGCTAAACATTCTCAACGTATGTATGCGCATACCAGGAAAAAAACAAGTGAGTTAGATCTCTTACAAAGTAGAGAGTGTCTCTCGCACAGGAGATGTAAACGTAGATAATTATGGGATATAGGCCTGCAAGCCATGGATAAAAGCATATGGCAAGTGGCAAGAAACAGTGAGGTGGAGGGATTATAGAAAGCCGGCAGCTAGACTTTGAAGTTGGTGTTGTTCCTCTTGGGTAGAGTCCAAGGCTTGGCGCAAATAATCTCGCCTTCGCTAAAGGCCCAGAAATAGGCAACCATGCCCACGAGGTAATACAGAGCCGCATTGGTTGCCGAGTATAGCAGGGCAGCCGCTAAAATGACCAGCGGTAGGAAGGCCAGTCGAAATTCGATGCTGCGGTGGAAGCCGGTGCCGGCAATCAACGGCATGGGCCACTCCAGCGCGAACATGAAGACACCGAATACGATGTTGGCAATCTGTAGTATAGGTACAGGCTTGACGGCGCTGTCGAGGGAGGTGGTTAGGAAGTCCCAGAAGATCTTGGGCCAGAAGAAGCCATTTATGCCAGCGGCAACTTGATCTGCGGTACGGAGACGTTGTTAGTACGAAGAGTGTTTAATTGGTGCACAGAGCGATGCGGACATGGAGACGTACAAGTTGCTGCGGTGAGAACAATGAGACGGGCCCAGTGATTCTTGATAAGACGGCCCATGATAAAGCGCCAAGTTGTAGAGAGATGTGTACGGGATACAGAGTGGGGTATAAATATATTGCTTGCTTGCAAAGAGATGCTTCGTTCGTGAGAATTTCTGGCGTTGGGTGTGAGTCGTGACGTCGTTGGTGTCTTGGTAATAAGAATGAATATGATGTAATAGAGGAAATGTATAATAAAAAAGAAAAAAAAAAGGCAAGAAATATTAAAAAAGGAAAATAAAATAATACGTGAAAATAACGAACACCAAGTAATCCAGACTTGATATTGCGCGCTGGAAGAAAAGAACAAAAAAGATTCTCCGCCAGACTCGCTGGTGAAGACAAGAAGAGAAGATGCAGAATGAGGACAGGTGAATAGAGGAGAAAGAAAGGGACGAAGCCGGACTCAAGTAACCGCCAATGAGGCTGGGCAAGAGCGACTCTATATCCGTTTCGTGCCTGCGAACAACAGACCAACTGAGACGGACTGACACTGGGCCTGAGACTCAGATCACAGAGTCGTATGCTGATAGAGCTTAAACAAAAGGCCGGGTCTAGACAGGCCGAATGAAAAACAATGTGTTTTCACCCTCTTGGTTTCTTTTCTCTAGCAACTCGGGAGTCAGAAACGATGACACAGATCTTGAAGCCACAGGGAAAGAGGGATACTCACGCTAGTCTTGATCTGCCTTTGCTTGTTCCGTCCCTGAAAACAATATCAGGGAAATAATGTAGCTGTAGTGGGTGGTAGATAGAGACAGCGACGGCCCAGAGAGCTTCCGAGAGGGTCCTGACCCCAACTCCGCCAACGGGCAGTGCCTATAAGAGGGCCAAAAGCAGGTCAAGCACGAGAAAGCAATATCGTTTGATGATCGTGCAAAGATGACACAAGCAACCAAGCCGCACAGGAGCCAGGCTGCTTGCTTGGTGGATGCTGCTGCAAGCTGGGTGGATAAAGCAGAAGTCTAGCCTTTTTTATCGTTTTGTTCTGTCTCTTGGTTTCTGTGGGTTTGATGTTCGTGAAAGATCGCCAAGTTGTTGTTTTTAAGAAAGAGAAAGCAAGGGCCAGGGAGGGATAGACGAAGACGAGCCAAATGTTAAAGAATATGGAAAATGACTGAATAGCGCAGAGACAGAAAGCTAAACATCCTATTATACGTGGTCTTGATGTGTAGCAGAGATTCAGCAACGACAACGTGGTGCAGAAGAGATACCCAAGAGAAAAGCAAGATGTAGCGGCAGTACAAAGTCAGGAACACGAAAGATAGAGGGGCAGAGTGCAGAAAATAGAAGAGGGAGAAGGGGACGTACATAGCATAATAAACTGCAGCCGCTTGTCTCTCCCCAGCCGCCTGTCACACACCCGGCCATGAAATGCACGACAGGCCACCAGCAAGCCTCTGCGTAAGATGGAAAGCAAAAAAGAAGAAAAAAAAACTTTTCTTTCCCACCACTCTCGTGATTTAGGAAAGTCAAGCCAAGCCTTGGTCCAGCCCGGCTTGCTTCTCCTCTTCATTCTTTTGTCCTCTTTTGTCATGGGCGCTTACATGCCAGCCAATCACAGGCAGTGCTAGGAATGCTGTAAATGAGCGTAAAAGTGCTACGCTGCGACCAGGACAGGACACTTTAGGAAGACTGTACCCTGTGCCAACCAGCAAGCTCATTAGCATTATCCCACCCCGTTGCATTTGCCTTTTCCTTTTCCCAGCCCTGCACTCCCTCCCAGTTCGGGCCACGGTTTCATGGCTTTGCAGAATGCAATGCCTTCCTCCCACCCCTTCCTGGGAAGCAAGCAAGCAGAGCCAAGGTTCTACCGCTGCTGTCACTCGGGCCGGAGGTCTTTGCTGCCTCTAAACAAAACGAATCACATGGTCAAACCCCTCAAACAAAACGAGTCTAACTGACAAACGAAGCTTGCTGACAAACAAGCCGGCAGGCAGAGCAGAGAGTCTAGAATTTGGCACCATTATCACCTGTCATTGAAGCACTCTATGCTTCCTGCAGACGATGATACGCGCCTCTGATAGCTTCCGGTGTAGAAAGGTTAGATCACCATGACTTGAAACAGCGCTCCAATTCAGGCGTGTAAGTGGGCGTCTTAAGCTTAAGTGCGCACATGCCACCAGCTGGCTGCACCTGCTCTCGGGGGCCATGTGTCAAGGGTTAGGCGGTGTCGTTAGGGTTCTACCGTGAAACAAAAATCGAGTGCTGGTTGACAGGTTGGTTTTAAGACAGCTTGATACTGGCACGCCCCTCCCTTGATTAAGCCATATCAAGCAGGCTGCCTTCCGTAATCGTTTTAACAGAATAAAAAAAAGGCAAAGAGATTCGAAGAGAGCCCGTCCACGTTCTACCTCGTATGTACTGTGCCGTACATACTGCACCCAACCTGCGACCCCTCTTTTTCTCGGCTCCACTCTCGAGGCAATGCAAGCCGGAAAGAACCCCAGTGGCGGCGGCAAATGGTCGCCCATGATTGGTCTGGAAACGAGACAGCCAAGCCGGGCCCACATTTAACCACAGCCTAGCCCTGCCAACCTCTCCCGTGTCGTCATAGTACCAGTTGTCTTGCTGAAGATATTGTCAACTTATCACACTTCCTTTCTCCGTCCCCAATTTCTTTTAGGAGGAACGCAGGATAGGGGCTAGTTTTCTTCATGCTTTTCTTCAACGGGTTCCTTCCAAGATTTCATGGAAGGAGAGGGAAGGAGAGAAAGGCGTGCTTTTATAACAGACAGACGCCTCTTGCGCCTACTATTGGCCCATACGCTGCTTTGCTTATATCAATTAATCCAATGGGCAAATCATAGCCGTCGATTGCCATTCTAGGCAAACTGCTCAACAAACAAGGAGCTAAGGAGGCATCACCGCAACTTGCTAGCCTGACCATATATCCATGGATGGGATTGTCGAGTGGTGTCATAGCTAGGCCACTTTGTCAATACCAGGAATTAGAAGCTTTTCCCATCTTCTTGGCGACGCAAAGGTCATGCCATGAGTATATCGCGGAGGAGGCCCGAATCTCCTAGTCTGCAATCCGTAGTCTCAACATTTGCGCATGTAGTATACATGCATACGTGTATGCGGACCTCGGGAAATGCACCATGATCATGCAGCTCCAGCTCTCTGGTCCTACTCATTTTCCTGTTAGATTTTGGACGCTCGGCTGCATCCGACTAGAAGAAGAAAGAAAGCAAGATAGAAATAAAGAACAAGGACCCCAATGGAAGATGCACCTGCATGCTGCACCGAGCAGCCGTTTCTTCAACATCTTGGAAGAAAGAAAAAAGGCCACCCCGCCAAAGCCGTCCACTGGTCCACCCTGCCTATAGCCTGTTGGATTCTGCGCCTACTGCAACCTTGTTTCTAGCTAGCCAGAATATCGCAGACCATATTAGGACAGGATTGCAACAGCTCCGAGCGACGGAAAAAAAAAAAGCGAGCAGCCGAATAATGGAATCATTTTCCAGCTTTTTTATCCTGGTCATGCAGCTTAAAAGAAAAAATCTGCGTCCACATGTGGGCTGGAATCAGATGCAGATTTCGTTCTCATGTTGTCTTGAGTCGAGGAAGCCGGTAGGGTTGACGCTGCCGTGGGTTAAAACATGGCTACAGATTCGGTTGTTGGAAAAATAAGACAAATAATAAGGAGACCCTGCAGATCAAGGAGACAAGACAAGACGGAGCAGCACAGCCAGCCGTTGGGGATTCTCAGCTGACATGAAGCGATAATCTTGCGGCTTCTTAACGCTGGGTTTGGTCAATTTACCGGTTTAGGCTATGATATCTTTTGCGCTGGCCTAGCCAATGCGATTGTGGGAGCTTCCACCCATGACTGGAAGAACATTGCAATCGTAATTAACTGTTACAAGCGATATGAGCTTTGCTTTTGGGGTTATGCTTTTTTCGCCAATGGACTGCCCACGGCTAGATGTGTGTCTGTGGATGTTAGATTTGGTGTAATGGAGTTAGGCACAGACCAATTTTGCTGATGTGCTACGTATAAACTAACCGCCAATCGTAGTTCTAGAGACCTCAAACTAAACAACTGTATTTCGCGTATAGAAGCGTACAACCCGTTCAGCGTCTGCTTCGCCAATATAACTAGAAAGCACATCACGGCTGCCGGGGCTACTGAACTTCACTGCTGCATCTGCAAGATTAGATGTCAAATCGGCTAGCATGTTGGTATGGCGATCGCTAAGCCTTGGCCCAATGGCACAACGCGAGAGTATTCGTGTGGCTGCCGCCGAAGGCTCATCTTCTTCTTCAATGAGGCGTGCGGTAAAGTTTTCTTGAATCCTGGCGATTACCTCTGGAAGGCTGTCAATGTTTGTGAGTGGGATGATGGTGGTGCTTGGGAACTCTAGGGTGCTACAGGCACTGTTAGCCACCATCATGCTTAGGTTCGGATGGGTTGGAAAATGTAAGCAAACCTACAGGATCTGAAACTGCAGAAAGGCCTCCATTGCACTGGATTGGTCGCCGGATTGCCCATGGATCAAGATAAAAAAAACAAACGAGCGGGCACCGCCATATGCCAAGGTCAGTTTCTGTAGACGCTCTCCCCATGATGCGCCAGTCTCCCTAGCCGAACGGGGCTCGACTAGAACCGCAGCAGCCGTTTCAAGAGCAATTGGAAAGGCAATGTCGTAGAATGTTAAAGTCCTTTCTAAAGGGGCAGGTAAATGCACCGTTGTTAGCTGATTTATCATTGCGTGAAGGCATGAAACGATATTTACGCTGGATGGCTTACCACGCCAAGCAGAGTCTGCCTTTCTGAGAATCGAAGGGACTTTGTTCCAGGGCGGTCGTTTGCGCAGCGTTGTGCAAAACACTGGATCCATGGAAAATGTCATGATGGGTGGGAGGGAGTTGGGTGCATTATTCATGAGATTACTTGTGAGGGAGAAATAGTAGAGGTGTCGGAGTTGAAGGTGAAGGCAACGGGGCACGTAATTCATGAAGAAATTTTTTTTGTTATCCAAGGTAATTGCCTGTCCTAGTGTAAAAACTTCTATGCATGCATCTCGTACTTGGACCTTCGTGCTTTGTAGCCTGAAACTACACTGTTAATGTCTCTAAACAAAGAGATGTGTGTGTATTAATCGGATCTGGCATGAAATCCAAAATTCTATATCGTATGTTCCGAAGGAAAGGGAAAATAAGAAAAGGAAAAACGGTGATATGCGCTACTGGCGCAAGACCGGATGCGTGAATGGGGAGTGTATATGTCTATGTACAGTAGCCACGAGAAGAACGAGGCACGGACTCAAGAAGGTTGGACTTTAAGCATAGCTAGGGAGTTGAAGTTAAGAAAAGCCTCTAGCAAAAATGTAAACGCGCCGGGCTGTAAACCTCAAAATGCTGGCCTCTCACGCACTAGGCGAGGTGACTGATGAGGTAGAGCCAGCACACGATGGGCTCTGTGGCGATGATGACGATAGACTTGGCAATATCGACCACCTCTTATTCAAAGCATCTTCTAGGGTTTGAATACGTCTGCTCTGAGCCTCCCCTTGCTCGGCCAACTTTCCCTCTCTCTCTTTGATCTCAGCCAGCGCCTTTGATAGTTCCTCATAGCGCACAGTGTTTGCATCCGGCTTAGACGACGAGCGCCAGAACTCGTATAGAAGTAGCGCTATGGCTACGCCGAGAATAAAGCTGTCGCCTATTACATCAGCAAACAGGTCAACTGCCTTGGCCTCAGGTAATGGTTTAAACTTGCGACGCCACACGCTTGTTGGCACTTCCTTGGTGGCAGACGACGATTGTGAGCCCGGGCTGCTGCTATTGCTGTTGTTCCCAGAGGGAGATGCAGGCCCACTGACGGCTTTTTTGGCGGCAGCAGCTTCGCGCTCTGTTTGCTCTTTAGTCTTGACTGTCGGGGCAGTGGCTTTATCGCGAGCGATCTTGGCCGGGGTGCTGTTGCGAAGCAGGGCGACGTTGAGGCGCATATTTAGCTGATGAATGACTTGGCCGTAGCGGGCGGCAAAGACACGGAAGTGCGGGTGCTCATGAGCTTGGGCTTTGATGTGGTTCTACGCAAGAGATAAGCAGAGGTTAGCGAAGGCCATTAGGGCGGGTAGCTTAACAGAGAAGGGCTTACAGCACCATACTTGGAAACATGCCGGACAAACAAGGCTCCAAGCTTGAACAAGGGCAAATTGACCATTTTTTGGTACGACAGAAACAGACAATAGAAGGTGAGGCAGACAATGAAAGAGCGAATGGGTAGGAAAAGATGGGCAAAGCAAGGCAATTGGGCTATGCAGAAGCATCCCAAGCGGGGGCAGAGGCAGTTGTACTCAGAGCAAGTTTCATGCGTCAATTGTGGGGCGACATGATCGCGAAGTTGTGAGGGACAGCTTAAGCTGTGGTGGGGGATGATGTTGGTGGCAGCTGGCAGCAGCCGTGAGAATGCAAGTCACAGTTGTCGGAGAGATGAACTTGTCCATTATTGCAGCTGGTTAGACCCAGCCAATCAAATAGCTGTACTAGCCCCACTTTACAACATCTCATTCCTCCTCAATTTAAGAAAGTACTCTGGGCGTCTTGCGCCGAGTGTTGTACGTAGCCTCCTCCCCCCTCTGCCTCCTGTGGTGCCTCTTCTGGTGCCTTATTTCTTCTTTGGTGATATCGCCAGTGCAATTCGCCGTGTTTCCGTCTTTCCTTTGCCTTGAATTGTCTCCATATCCTGCTGATCCGCCACGGCGAGGCTATCGCTATACTCCCATTGACTGGGTTGGCGCCGTACTGAGGCAGTTGTATGGCGGGAGCCTTGGTCTGGGATCGGCTGTTTAACAGGGGATGGCGAGTGTTTCTTAATGTGTGGTGTGGGGCATTAAATTTCCAGGTGCGAGTAGGAAATCATCATGGTGCGAATGGGAACTCTCCTATTTAAACCCTCATCTTTCCTCTATCCACAGGCTGTAACACTAATGACCTATCCTCAAAAACGACATTAAGCACGCGTACCTTACGATCAAGCATGCTCGCCTCATCGATACCCCCAACTGCTTGTCGAGCACTCTCACCCAAGGCAACTAACTGCGCGGTGGCCGAACTCTTGAGAACAGGCGATTTTCTATAAGCATTCACTATCATTGTGAAAAAGAGGAAAAGAATCGTAGCCGCGGTTTCAAACATGAGCAATGATAGGGCAGCCCAGGACACAGTAAGGACTGGTTGTATAGATAGAGCGGATCCCTGCGTGGTGGCAACGGGAACTGTAGCGCTGTTGGACAGCGAAGCCTGGGTAGCTGCGTCTTTCATGCTGTGTGAGAGGTTAGCAAGTGGCTGGCATGGAGAGAGGCAGGGAGGAGAAAAGAACACACGCAGCTGTCAGTTGCGAGGCTATTGAACCTGCTAGCATTAAAATGCTGGGCTGATCGTCTGTTGTATGATCTAGGCTCTGGTTACTTGTCGGCAGTATCCAGTCGCTATTAGACACGGCGTCCGCTATACGTGCAACTCCTGTGTTATAATCTAGACTCAGTACGGAGGACTGACTGACTGCTAGAGAAGAATACTGTCAGTTTTCCTTCGTGGTGGCTGGGGATTTTGATTCTCACCTGTAGAATCACTATCAGTATTGATTCCCTCTTCTTCCGTATCGTCTATCACCAACTTTGACCAACGTCCCGAAATAGCTGCGTTCATAGCCAAAGCTAATTCCTCTAGCACCGAATATGCTGCCACATATCTTGACCCATCTCCATCCGCCCCAGCCTCAAGAACCACGGCTCCGAGGTTTGGCTGTATGCGGCAGAGGGCTGGAGACGAGGCTGTTTCGCCATCTGCTACGGTACAGTTTACGTTGACTCCGGCGAAATCCTCCGTAGTTTGGAGCGTTGACGACTCTATTAGACGGGCATTTATCGAGCCGTTGGAAACTGATACATTGTAGGTGTTTGCACATAGCGAGAAAATGGCCTCTAGAGCACCAAATAAGGGAGGTGTAGAGTTGGCCCCAGCCTGGATTTTAGGCTGAGAGAATATCACGGGCATCGAGTATATGATAGCACTTCGGGGGCTAAACACAGATGATACCGTCTGTGACTGCGGTGTTTTGCAGGCTACTATGCTATATCTGTTGGCATCGTACTCAAGCGAGCAGTCATCCTGCAAGCTTGGAAGTAAAGCCGCATCCTCTGATATGACAAGATGGTCTGTAATGTTCTGGATGGAAGAGCACACAGACAGCGCAGAAACTTGTGGAAACTGGCAGTGACCCGTTGGGCAGCTAATCGCAGGTATGTTTGGGTCCAAGCCACTTTGGTCCCAAGCTTTCAGGCCCTGGTTTACAGCGCCTGTGAATACGTCTAAACTCCCGCTTCCAGGACCTACAGCTTGCAAGGTCTTCACTGCTGCTATATCACTGCCCGTGGCCACAACAACAAGCCCATCTGTATAAGCCACTGCGAACTGGGTAATGGGTGCAACTGCTACGGCCAGAATCACAAGCAATGCGCCAAAAAATGCGGGGGAAGCCATCTTCAGAGCCAAAAACAAAGAAACGGCCCCAGGTATGTTACGGCTACCAGCATCGAATTTTTGGAAGTCGCTGAGGTTGGATTTGTTGGCGGACAAGAACCAGAGCCATTTCCACTGTGAGATGCACGAAGACAGAGGCAATAAAAAGCTGAAGACGGCGATGGTGATTGGGAACTGTATCATGGCATTTATTGGGACGTCGTATGGCAGGGCCAGCAGTGGAGTTCCGTTGGCTGTCCCTAATATAGCTAGGATGACTGTATAACGTGTGTTAGGCTCAAGCTTCTGACGTACATTCAATATGCTTTAACCTACTAATTACACAGCAGACGCTGACAATGCAGCACAACAGTTCAGCTCTCCACCCATCAACAATCCGTCTCCATATCGAAGTTCTGCGCTTTGTTGGCCTTCCCGGCTGTGCAATTACCGTTCGAGGCACGTACGACATGGTATCTGCGGATTTCGGCGCGCGCTGGCCGAGCTGATCTGGGATGATGGTAATTAGTTGTTTTTCTAATGGATTCTTGGCACGACGAGTAGACGGGAGAGTAGAAGAAGACACGCTAGCTGTCCCTTTGGCATGTGTTGCATCGTTGACATCAGAGGGCTGGTGATCATGGCTTTGGCGATATCTGCCACGTCTTTTTGAACTGCTGGTAGGTGGCGTTGGGACGGGCTTTCGACGAATCGAGTCTCGCGACTCAAAACGTTGGATTGGCGAGATGCCGTGAGAAACGGCTCTGAAGTTGCTGCTTGATCGTTTGTGATTTGGATGTTGGAAGTGAGACATGGTCAGTTTTGGGGGCTGCAGAGAATGAGGTAAGATAAGTGCAGTTGCAGAAGTGCAGAAGAAGCAGTGTGAAATGTTCATGAGTCTTTGTCCAATTTCTTGACAGCCCTCCCGCTATCAGATGAGACCCATAGACAACGGACGTCTGAAGCCCTGACTGTGTCAGTGACATGATGCATATTAGGGTTTAACAAGCAGTATATCAACCCGTCGTCAGTCAGACGGAACAGAAGCAAACAAGACGAAACGAAACATCTTTTAGTCTCCCAAGCTCGATTAATCCCTTGACATGACATGTGGTGCACCTCCACTCGATTATTTGTCACACGTTCTGTCTTTTCCCGCAAATATAGGCCATTGTGAACATGCTAAAGTGGTGTCTTTGCGATGTAGTTTTTATAGCATAGACTTGGAGGGGCGAGGGCTGGCATATGGTAGAAGGAGCTAAGATGTGATACGTTGTTAGACCTAAATTGAGAATTTTGCTGCTAGGTGAGGAGGAGAGAAAAACAAAAGCTATCTACGGTGGTTTTTGGTTTTGGCGATGTCCTTTCTCAGGTCTTTGACGGAGCTCGTTCCCGCTTCCCTGTCTCAGACAGATTGGCTCTCTCCCTGTGTGTCTAGGTCAACAGCCGTAACATGAAGTAACAATGAGCTGCTACAAGAGGAGGCACTTCTCCTCGCCCTATACACGCTTTTCATAGTCCTGCTGTACCGTGGTTACTCATGTAATCCAAGGCAATGCCTAGAAATCAATGCTAACCGGCATGTGGATAGGAATTGGAAACAAACAAGGCTATTCTCGGCCCTATCCATAGAAGATGCAGACAGAATAACGTCTTATAGCTTGCTACTACTGCTAGCTAGTTTAGAAAGGAGGAGCGTCTGGTATTGCGATATCTCGGTGCCTTGTTCCGTGAATCCCTCGTGTTACCACTCTTCCATCTTCTACCTTGTTGAGGACTACGACTCAGTGGGTTCTACGCCCGGACTCGTATGACCTTAGAGTCATGTGCCAACATGTCCCTATTCTCGTTCAGTAGAAAGGGACACATATGCATAGCACACACAGTTTCTGGCCGTTTCTGAAGTCTGGTGAAGAAAGAGAAGTACAAATTTGGGTTGACAAGTCGGCATCTGCCATGAAGAGACGGGGGAGATGCCACTTGCCATGAGATTTGATTATTCTGGAGTACCTCAAAAAGCCTAAATACTTGAATCGTTTGTGTAGTTTGATTAGTTCACTATCCGGAATCTAGTGTACGCTAATAAAGTGTACTTAAAAAATGTTCATCTCGTGGCGGAGAAGATAGTAGTGGCTCAGCAAGCTCGTGCCAGCACTTTCTATGGAGCTAATCACGGATCGATTTTCCATCGTGACGGTGATTAGCATAGAATACTGTGGTTAACTTTGGGAAAGACCATTTCTTTCTGGGAGCCAATCTCGCATTATGTGATGTGACTGATTTCCGCAAAAGGTGAAGAAATTCACCGTTCAAGTTCCAGAAATATTGCAGATAATTGCATACATGGGTATCTATTACATTGTCTAATAGGGCCTGTTTGCCAGCTTCTGGGAAATGAGGGACCATCGCTAAAACCATCATCTAGTGTGGTGCTGAACGAAACTCTGACAACTACCTTTGCTGTTTGATGCTGTTATTCCCCGTTTGTGACGTCAAGACCGCTGACTAAGGGCTTGACAGTCTTGTGGTGAGGTCATCGAGTGCTTGCATCAGACATGACATAGGGCGGGTGGTATTAAGACGAGTTGTATCGTCTTGTATAAACAGGCCGGGCGAGGTAATCAGATTAATCACTAGAATGGTTTTCGAAATAAACCATCATACACATGCATCTCAGACTAAGGGCGCTTGATGGAGCAAATCGGAATGTCATTGATTAACTAGATGTAGTCTAGTATGTGAGAGTATCTGTAATCATGTATCGTATTGGTAGCAGTGCACTCAGACATAGCAATTCTCACGATAGCCAATAGATCTGGATTCTAAAATGAGCCTACAGTTGGAGGGCGAGCGCAGCGCAACCCTCGTTTCAAGTACTAACAAATCATTTGATTGCTGCAAGCTGACGAGGCGATATCCCGGTGGCAACCAAAGTACCCTTTCTTCATCTTTCATGATCCAGGCACCATCAACGCTGAGTCTGTACTTGGGAATGTTGGAAGTAGGAGGGGAAGTTTGACTAGTTGGCGAAATTGCGTATGACATGATGAACATATCCAAGTCCAAGTCTCGGATACTTGAAGGGTGGCAGAAATAGCCGAGTGGATCGAGTGAAGATGGAATTTGTCCCCCCGGCAAAAGAATTTGCAGACACGCACTAGAAGCTACATGCCAGATCTTGACTGTCTTGTCTTTTGATCTTGATGCCAGTCGGTGTCCATCATTCGAAAACACTATCGATCTTACCCGAACATCATGGCCCTCAAGAATGTGCAAAAGTGTGTCAGAAATGGCATGCCAGATCCTAACTGTCTTGTCCCAAGGCCGGAGTGAAATCTGGCGAGAACCAAAGTGAGGGTTACTCAAACCACTGCCTATTCCTGAAACGCCCACGGCAAGAGCTTGCAGTTGACTTCATTGTTGAACTGCCACCGTCCCAAGGTTGCACAACGATAATGGGCGTTACTGATAGGCTTTCCAAGTCCAAGATATGCATACCTTTAACTTCTTCCACAGCTGCTGATGTTGCGCAGGCCCTTTTGACGAATGTATTTGCCCATCATGGTATTCCGAGAGCAATGAATGACCTCAGGCAGGGGCTTAGAATTTGTGAGCTTTTTTGGAAAGAGGTTTGCCGGGGCGTCGCTGCTACCACAGGCCCAGATTGCATTGAACAACAGAGTGTCTACAACCACCGGCACAACACCATTTTTCTTCACCCATGGCTACCACATCGACGCTATACAGATGACCGGAGAATATACACCCGGCTCAGCATGCTCACCTGCAACAGCTGGACACATTTGGCTTGCAGAGCACCGAGGAGCTACCGCATTCGCACAAGCATCCGTGGCACTGGCCCAAGAGACACAGGAAAAACATGTTGACAGAGGATATAAAGCTGCAGAATCTTTCAACGTTAGCGACAAAGTGCACCTGAGACTGAAGAACATCAATACCATATAGCCGTGTAAAAAGCTAGATTAGCTTGCACTACCGTACACAGTTGTAGAACTGACTAGTTCTCACAACGTCAAGTTTGATACGCCGCCTAGCATCCATCCTGTCTTTCATGCAAAAGAACAGACACACTACCATCGCAGGTCATCCGCGACCCCGAGCCACTGCCAATCTCTAGTAGAAACGGCACAGAAGACGCTGTCCAAGGTGAATATACCGCGGAAAAGATTCTTCGACACCGAAAATACAGAAATCGGTGGGAACTGCTTGTCAAATGGGAAGGCTGCGTACAACCAGCATGGGAATCATGAGTACACCTTGACGATACTGCCGCCCTCGAAGAATATGAACAACAATCTCAGTGTCCTTGGCTGCCCCGGAAGGCTCCGTAGGGGAAAAGAAGGCGATCGTAAAGATCTATAGATCTATGTTGGCTCGGGCCCTGCCCTTACTCATTTGCGAGCCCCGTTGGTGTCTTATTAGTCAGTAGGTCCTTGTCACCAAACAGTATGTAGATATCGTTCTGCCTCCATCTCCGTTCCGTTTCTTTCTTTCCTGTTTCTTCTGTATCTTATAGTTCTTTAATACATGCCGTTATACGAAATGAGCCCATGCTTGTACTCCACGAAGCTTTACTGTCGGCGCGACCGGGATTCGGCGGTGTGGTGTTTGCAGTAAGTCCGGGAACAATGCAATGATCTGTCAGGTAGTGATTGAGACCTCCAGGAAAGAGTATCGTCAGTGGTTTGGATTTATTAAATAGTTCGTGGTGTGTTTGTTATGATCTATGAGGGGGAGGCGTTGAAAACTGCGAAGCTCGCTTGTCTGCAACGCTAGCTCATAATGTACGTATCCACTAATGTCAAGGATAGAACTCAGTTTCGAATTTGATGAAGTCATAAGCATCTTTGTTCTTTTCCGACTTTTGGGTCTCAATATCACAAAGAAGTGACTGCAGCAAACGCAGTACATCCTGCTTCACCTGTGCCAGTCCATCATCCACCAGCGCATCAAAAATGGGGTATTGTTTGGGCTCTAGGCCAACACACAAGATAACCCCCATATTCTTCCTTGAGTTTCCTGAGGACTTTCGAACCTCAGTGCCATGTCTTTTGCCTCGCAAACACATCATCAGACCAATGACGGGCACTTCTTCGTCAAATTCGAGCTTCTCAATCCCATCCTGGGTATGATGATAGGCAGAGTTCAGCATGCCTGGTGTGACTGAATGATGGGCTTGGTTCTTTACTTGAACAAGTATACAGCCAAAATGGTCTTGTCCCTCTGCATCTCCAGGAACCCAAACGGGAATGAGGATGTCTACTCCATCAAAGCTAGTCGGGAGGTAACAGGCTGTACAGCTCCTGTACATGTTGTAAACATCAG